>JAJJMB010008487.1:625825-816108 GCA_023531105.1 Papaver atlanticum | reverse complement strand
TTTTAAAAAAAAAAAAAAAAAAAAAAAAAAAAAAAAAAAAGCTAAGTGGCGCTTATGCGGACCCATTCACCTATATAAAATCATACCCCAATACACATCTTCAGTCTTGCAGATTACTTTCACCCATACACTCCTTCCACACATACGCTAAATGATCATCTTAGTCTGGAATTACGAAAGAGTTAACCAGAGATCAACATTAAAAAATCTACAGGGACTAGTTTCTTACATAAACTCAGTATTTTGTTCCTATCTAAAACTCTAGGTAATAAATTTAAAAATTATATGACGATCCTTGTTCAATCTCTAGAGTTCTAGTATCTTTCCACCGCTCTCTGCAACAACCATCAGATTAAAAACTTGGCTTATTTGTTTTATCTATATCATTTTTCTAGTGCAATATAAAGATATTTTGTTCCTCATTTGTAGCAAGCCTCCAGTCAACATCGACATTTCATAGATTGAGTTCAGACTTGGCAATACACAGACTCTGGTATTAGTATCTCACTCTAATAAGATCATTTATATCATTGCTTACATATGCAATACACTTGAAATCGTATATGTAAGGTTACATATTTAATAATAGTACTCTTAGTCCTAACGTAGTCTTTTTTTTTTGTGCTAAGTCACAAATATTTATTAATGAAAATAACAAAAGTTATTACAAAGATTGAAGGAGCACCAAATGGAAACAGGATGAAATAGAAACAAAAAGAAAAGAATAGAACTAATAACTAGCAGAATCTGTAATATTTTCTGTCTGGCATTTCTAGTTGTATTAGAAAGGCTGGCCTTCCTTCATGATGTATCACTTCTCCAAGTTCAGTCTTGCTCCCTTCTTTGCCAAAGCATCTGCAGAAAAGTTAACTTCTCTGTAACAATAGAGATATATGATTTCAGTCAGTGACTTACAAGCTTTCACCCATCTTGCATGAATAAACCAAGGAATGTTTCCTCTCTTGAAGTCTTCCACAACAGACTTGGAATCTGAGCTGATGATAATTTTATTGCAAGATAGTATTACTGCCCGTTCTATTCCCCACACAACTGCAAGTACTTCTGCAATGTAATTAGTGGTTATACCAATACCACCTGAAATTGTTCCCAATACTTGACAGTAATGATCCCTTGCTATGATCCCAAAACCTGCATTGCCTGGATTGCCAAATGTTGCACCATCACAACAAAAAAGAACATAACCTTCTTCTGGAGCATTCCACTAACACTCTACAATGGAGTTAAACTTGGTATATCTGTTTCTAATGTTGAAAAAATGCAGTATAACAGAGTCATAATTTTGATTTCACTTTGTGCCCTTCATTCTATAGCTTCATTCATGTACCAGATTCAATATTCTACTTTTAATTTGAGTTTCATTAGGCTGGATGTTCTCAAATATTGCTTTGTTTTTCTGGAACCAAAGCTCTCTAATTGTAGAGCAAGCTACTGTCAACCAGATTTCTTGAACAATAGAGTTTTTATGCTTTACTAATGTGAAAACTTCATCAAAAGAAGTAGGGTTTTTGAAGTTAAAAACATTACCTAGCCACTGCCAGATGTTTGTGCTAAATTTGAAGAACCACAGCAAATGATCCATGCTATCTTTATTCTCCTTAAAGATGCAACATCTTGAAGCAATAGAGAATCCTTGACTCACTTTTTTCACACCATCCACATACACACTCTGTTTGATTTTCCATATGTTACTTGCTATTCCAGGGTGTAGGAAAGATTTCCAAATTTTTGAAGGTCATTGAAGAAGAGGTTCTCTGTGTCTAATTCTGTTGATTGCAGTTGAAGTAGAAAAGTTTCCTTTAAGATCACCACTCCACACAATTTGATCAGTTGCACCACTCACAGCTGGTAAGGAAGAAGACAAGTTACTCTGAATTTCAACTGGAACATTCCAATTCTGCTAAATTAATAAATCTTTCACTGTCATCTGCAAATGAGCATTAACATAGTCTGTATAACCCATAATATCAATTAAAGATTTTTTTCCTATCCAGACATCAAACCATACTGAGATCTTCTCTCCATTACCAATGTTCCATCTAATATTAGGCTTCAATTGTTGCCATGCCCATTTCAATCCAGTCCATACTGATGAATACTTCCATTTGATACACCACTGACCATTTTTATCTCTATATTTGGCTGCAAAGAAATTTGACCATTCATCCTCAGAAGTATGCATCTTCCACATCATTTTCATTAATAATGCCTTATTCACCACCTCTAGTCTTCTGATACCCAACCCTCCTTCACTTGTAGGAGTACAAACTTTATTCCAAGCCAAAATATCATATTTTGTTACCTCACAGTTTCCTGACCACAAGAAATTTCTCATAATCTTTTCACAAACTTTAATTATGGAACTTGGACATTTATACACTGCCATGAAATATAAAGGAAAATTAGAGATGACAGATTTGATTAAGACTAATCTGTCATGAAATGACAGCAATTCGCATTTCCATGTAGCTAATGTAGACTGCATGATTTCCATTATTGACCACAATGTAGATGATTTTACTCTGCCAGGCATTAGAATTACACCTAAGTATCTATCTGGAAAAGCAGTAAGATCCGTATGTAAGAAGCTTGAAATCTGCAGTTTTCTTTCTTGAGAACAACCTTCAACAAAGCATTTACTTTTGGTTCTATTAATGATATGACCAGAGCAGTCTTGATATTGCTTAAGAAGATTAAGCAGATTTTCTAAGCTTCTTTTGGAACCATTAGTGAAAATGAATACATCATCAGCAAACATTAAATGAGTAGGATGAATATATTTTCTATTTACCATTGACTGCATCTTTCTTGATTGAACCAACTGAGTTATTCCTCTACTTAGCACCTCCTCTATTAGAATGAACAGAATTGGAGACAATGGATTTCCTTGCTTTAAACCTCTTACCATAGAAAAAAAACCCACTTGCCCCTCCATTTACCATTACAGAAATTCTTGCAGATTCAAATAAAGTTTGTAACCACTGACACCAAGTGGATGAAAATCCAAATTACTGAAGTACTTTAAATAAGAAGGTCCAGTTTACAGAATCATAGGCTTGAGATATATCTAATTTTAAGCCAACATTGCCTCATCTTCTCTTTAGTTTCATTTCATTCACTAGTTCTGAAGCCATAAGGATCTGTTCATGAATACTTCTTCCTTTAACATAAGCTACCTGCTGAGGAGATATAACTTTGTAATCAAAGTTCCCATTCTAGATGTGATGATTTTAGTGAACACTTTAAAGATCACATTACTTAATCAAATAGGCCTAAATTGATTAGGCTTTTTAGCTTCTTGATCCTTTGGTAGAAGAACTAAAAAATTGGAGTTCCCTTTAGGAATAAATTTTCTTCTCCAACAGAACAGAACTGCATTGACAAAGTCTTGTTGAATAATGTTCCAACATTCTCTGTAGATCATACCTGAGAAACCATCAGGACCTGGAGCACTTTCTGCATCAATATCAAAAATTGCCTGATGAATATCATCTGCAGTTGGTAAGGCTTCAAGCATTTGCTGATCGGCATTATTAATAATCTTTGGAATTACAGCAAGTATGGAATCATCTACTGTGGCTTTTTGATTCTGAAATTTCCTCTCAAAGAAATTAATCAAAAGATTTGTTATTTGTTCTTGATCAGTATTAGATTTCCATTTTCATCTTCCATTTCAGTAATCAGATTTTTTGAATGTCTCACTTTGATATTAGTATGAAAGAACTGAGTATTTGCCGATCCTTCCTTCACCTATTTAATTCTTGATTTCTGCCTCATCATAGTACTATATTGAGTTTCTCTTGAATTGTATTCATTTTGAGCTTGCACTAATTCACTTAATACATTAATATTATGATGATCACTATCTGAGATAATCATCTTGGCTTTGACATTTTCCTCAGCTTCCTTAATTTTTGTTTGTACATTTCCAAAGACACTCCAGTTCCATTCTTTTAAAATTTGCTTAAGCCTTTTAAGCTTTTGCATTAACACAAAGGCAGGATCACCTGACAAATATGTTGTCCAACTGTCTTGTACCAACTTCAAAAACCCTGGATGTTCAAGCCACATCTTCTGAAATCTCAAAGGAGCATTCTTTGGCTTAGGTATATTGGCACAACCTCCAAGTAATGGTGAATGATCTGACACCACTCTGAGACCAACTTTATATCCCCAATCCTGATATTTTTCCAACCATTCCTTGTTAAAAAGATCTCTATCAAGATGGCATAATATTCTTTTACCTCCATGTTGGCAATTTGACCAAGAATAGTCCAGACTAGTTTTGGGAGCTTGAATTAACTGACATTGATCCAAACATTCATTAAAATCTAGCATTGATCTTCTAGAAGGAGTTCTACCACCTACTTTTTCATCAATTGAAAGCACTGCATTGAAGTCCCCCAACACTATCCAAGTTTTTTTTTTTTAAATTGCATATCATCTGCATTTCACACCAAAGAAATCTTCTTTGCACCATATTAACGTTATCATGAAATCCTGAGACCAGAACATCACCAACTGCTACAGTTATCATTTGACTTGCAATAGATACCACTGAAGGAGTAGAAATGGAATTGCTCCAAAACAACCAAATGTTACCTTTATGATTAGAAGAAGTATTATGAATTGCCATATATTGCATTCCTGGCAAATTCAATTTATTAAAAAAAGAAGGAGTACAATGTATATGTGGTTCTGCAATCCAAACTAAAGTAGGAGAAAATTGATTAACTAAAGATTTCAGCTTCTGTTGGGCCCTAGCTCTTCTAAGGCCCTTTATGTTCCAAAAAAGAATCTTCATATTGAAGGTTAGAGGTTTTTTGGACCTCCTTTACCAACATTTTTCCTGAAATTATACTTTGTTACCTTCTGAGTGTTTCCAGTAATATGCTTGTCAGGTGGAGCAGCTACATTTGTTATACCAGGAATATGCTTTTCAGGTGTAGCAACTGCATTTGACTTATTTTTTCCAGCTGAATTAGAAACTATTGAAGACCAAGAAGTAAAAGAAACTGGCTCTGAAGTTACCTTTCCTGAGCCAGAGTCAACAAATTTAACCACACTATTTTCTAACTCAGTAGAATCTGCTATTTGAATCAGTTTTTGTGGCTCTAAATCAGCCATAATTTCTTCCTCAATACTATCATCACCTTCATCATGTTTTTCATTTGGAGATAAAGTATTAAATCTTTCACCTACCTTAGACATTGGCTCAGGAATCTTTACTCTTTGTTGTAGGATTGGAGTAATAAAGCTGCTCACAATTGAATCTACTTCCACTGGTTTATTAAAACTTGAGATGGAAGTCTGTACCACCTCCTTATTATTAACATGCTCCTCTACTTCAGATCTATCACAGATATCAAAAGGACTATGAATAGAAGGAGTAAAAGTTTGTCTTATATTGGTTTGCTGAAAAGGTTTACCCATTGACTGCCTCTTGTTTTTCCCCACTCTACATTCAAAAATCAAGTGACCAATAATTCTGCAAGAATGACAAAATTTTGGCCAATCTGGAATTAAGATGTCTTGAAAGAAACCTCCATATTTAATACCTTTCCATATTTTTCTAGGAATGGAATGATCAAAATCTACTTCTACCAGTACATTGGCATAATAAACCACTTCCCATTTTGTTGTTGCTGTATCAATTTTAATTGGAGTACCAATCTCTTGACATATTTTAAACAATATCTTCTCTTTCCAGAATTCCAAACCCAAACCTGGAAATCTAACCCAAACCATAACTTTTGAACTTCTTTGATTTGCAGGACGAAAATTAGAAACCCAGTTTCTGATTTTTAGAACTTGATTTGGCACTTCCCATAACCCAGCTTTGATGTATTGACGATCAACTTCATTATCCAGTTTAATAGTGAAGAAACCCTTTCCTAAAGGAATAAGTTTACAGTCCCCTACCAATTTCCATTGATTTCTCAAAATAATAGAAGCATCCACAAACTTAATTTTTTGTAAATCCAATCTACCAATTAATGAGAATTTCCACGGATTTAAACCCTCTTCAAATAGATCATCAGGTAAATCAATCGATGAAACTTTTTTCGAAACTTCTTAATTACTAACATCAGACATATTTGGATTCATATTAGCGTTAACTAAAGTGATTTTAGGACAATTATTCATCGATCCACACCACTTAATCACCATTAATCATTGGAAATGAAGAAAAAATTAAAGAAAATTCACCTGAATTAATGATGAGAGAGCTTAGAAACCTAGATTTGGGAAGAAAAATTTCTCTGAGTCAGTCGCCGATTCGTAGAGCGTGACTCGCCGATTCTCCTTGATTCGCTTTATATGATCTGAAGTCCAGTCCTAATGTAGTCATTCACAGAATTACCGCATATTTGCATTTTCATCATCTAACTATTTCTGATAATATTGCACTTTCTGTTAGAAATAATCTTAGAATTCAATTTTCTTGGCAGCCTCTTACCTCCTCTGAAATTTTGAATATTAACATAGTTGTTTCTCTTCATCCGAAATTTTATTCACCTGGGTTGGCATATTAGTTCGCGGTCATACAAGACGATTCGTGGCATCTTATTCATACTTGGGTTGGCATATTATTTACCTGCCTTGATCAGAGGACTTAGAATGCTTTTAAAGCAGAGGTTTGGGATCTTTTCGAAACCATGCAAGTAGCTCTTTCCCATGGTTGACATAAAGTTATATTTGAATCACATAACATGAATATTTGTAAGATTATTCAACACCAACATCCTCCTCCTCTTTGGCAAAGTTTACCTCTCTTAAGAAAATGTATAAAAATTTGCGTAATATTTTTTTTTCTCAATCAAAATTGTGATTTTATTAACTATGATCAAAACAAGAATAGTTACAAAAGCCAATTAGGCAAGACTGGAATATAAAACAAAAATGTTGGGACTACCAAAGAGATTCTAGTAGAACATATAGTAGGTGGAGTAAGGAGATTCTAAAGTGAGTGTACTATACTCAGAATAGATTTGCACACTATTTTTAGTAAGACCACTCCCATCTTTAGCTAACTTATCTGCTCTGAAGTTGACTTCCCTGTAGCTGTGTTCAATGTTATATTCTGTCAGCTTATCACAAATTTTGTTCCATCTGGTAGAAATAAACCAAGGCAGTTTTTTGTTATTGAAAACCATGACTGCAGCTTTGGAGTCAGATCTGAAGCATACTTGTAGATGGTTATTCTGCACATCCCATTCACCTGCACAAATTATAGCCATGACCTCTACAAAGAAGTTTGTAGCTAATCCAACACCACCAGATACTGCAATCAAGAATTTCATCCATTTTCTTACTACAAATCCATAACTTGTCATACCTGGGTTTCCTCTAGAGGCTCCATCACAACAAATCAAGATAGTTGGTGGTTCTGGTAGAGTGAAGTGAATTTCCATTACCCTGAGATTATGAGTCTTGCTGTATTTCAACTTGAAGAAGTTCAATATCTGGAGATCGTAGTCCTCATTTTTCATAGTGCCTTTCAGTCTGAATTCACGTTCACTGGTTAGAAATATAATCTTCTGCTTGATGTTATCAGGGTTTGCTATCTCTTCATCAAATACCAGACTGTTTCTATAAAACCAAATTTCTCTTAATGTTATAAAAGCAGCTACTATCCAGAGTTCTTGAATGACTGAGATTTTATGTTTTGCAAGCCTCAAGATATCATGAAGAGAACTTGAATTCCTGAAATGGAATATATTTCCAATCCAAAGCCACAGATTGGAGCTAAATGCACAGGACCATAGGATTTGATCAATATTTTCTTCTGCATCTTTACACATATAGCATCCGGAGGCTAAATGTATTCCCTTTTTCTATAAATTGTCTTCAAAGGCACAAATGTTTCTTGCAATTTTCCAGATAATGCTTTCTACTGTAGGATGTACACATGCTTTCTATAGCAGTTTAAAGTCATTCATCATTGGGAATTTCTTCCTTATACACTGAACAACTGAGTAGACACTGAAGTTACCAGTTATTGTTCCACTCCATACTTGTTTATCCTTTTGACCATCTATTGTAGGAAATTCATGAACTTCAAAGAAATCCAAAAATTCAGATGGAATGTTCCATACACCATTAGTTAAGAGTTAGCTGACCTTCAAGTTTTGGTGATGTTGAATAAATTCATTATCAGGATGGGGAGAGCTCAAAGGTTTATCTTTGATCCAAGCATATTCCCACACATTAATATTTTGCACATCTCCAACAATCCATTTAGAATGAGATTTAACATCCCGTAGAACACTCTTGATACCATGCCAAATAGAGGATTTTTTGTGATAAGATATCCAGTCACCATCTTTCTTTTTGAATTTAGTTTGAAAAAATAAAGACCATTCCTCTTCACCCTGTTGTATCTTCCAGGCCAACTTCATTAACAAAGCTCTATTAATGATGCAAAGTCTTCTTATGCCCAAACCACCTTCTTCCAGTGGAGAACAAACATTGTCCCATTTAAGAGTAATCAGTTTTCTCACATTAGGGTCTCCTGACCATAGGAAGTTTCTAATAATTTTTTCACATTCTTTTAACACACTCTGGGGCCACTTATAGATAGACATGTTATAAACAGGTATGCTGCAAAGAACTGTTTTAATCAATATAAGCCTCTCTTGAAATGCTAACATTTTACCTTTCCATCCAGCTAGAGAATGTTGTAATTGTTCTACCACACCCCATACATGGCATGATTTAACTCTTCCTGAGAATAGCACGACACCCAAATATTTATCTGGGAAGGATGATAATTGCATTTGGCATGTCTCAGTTATGGCTTCTTTTCTACTATGAGTTGTGCCTCCCACAAAACATTTTCTTTTAACTGAACTGATTACTTGGCTAGATGTTGCTTGATAATCAGTGAGAATCTTCATCAATCTATTGATATTTCTCTTATCTCCATTGTAGAAGAGGATCATATCATTTGCAAAGAAGATATGAGTTGGACAGATGCCATTTCTATTCACCATAGGAAGCAACTTCTTTTCAGACACCATTTTGTTTTAGCCCTGCTTAGAACATCCCTAGCAGTAATGAATAGGATGGGTGATGGGGGATCACCCTGTCTTAGCCCTCTACTTGTTGAAAAGTATCCAGCAGGTCCACTATTTACCAAAATTGAGATTCTTGCAGATGAGAATAAAGTATCCAGCCATTTAATGAATTTAGCAGAAAATCCCATTCTTCTTTAGACTTCATATAGAAATTCCCAGTTGATTGAGTCAAAAGCTTGAGTAATATCTATTTTCAATGCAACATTTCCTCCTCTTCTAGTTATGTCCAACTCATTGACCATTTCTGAGGCTAACACTATATGTTCCTGGATATTTTTACCTTTGATAAATGCTCCTTGTTGAGGTGATATAATCTTGCTTAATAGACTGCTTAGTCTCATGGCAATAACCTTAGTGAGTATCTTAAAAAAGAAGTTTGCTAAGCCAATTGGCCTAAATTGTTGAGGCTTCTTAGCAGTCTGCACCTTGGCTAGCAGCACTAGAAAATTGGAGTTCAAACCATTAGGAATATAACATCTTTGCCAACAATATTGAATAGCTCTGGTTACATCATTACCAATTATATTCCAGCATTTTCTGTAAAACCATCCACCAAAGCCATCTGGACCTGGAGAGCTGTCAGGGTCCAGGTCATGAACTGCTGCTTTTATTTCATTTGCACTAGGAATTGAGTCTAAAAATAGTCTATCACCATTGCTCAGTATCTCAGGAATTATATTCATTAAGCTTTCTGACATATGTACCCCTGTGTGTTTGAATTTGGCTTCAAAGTATTGAACTAGAGTTTCAGAGATTTCAAAATGAGTTGCAACTAAAGAACCATTTTCTGTCTCAATTTCAGAGATAATATTGTGAGCAGTCCTGATCTTCATATTTGTGTGAAAGAAAGTGGTATTAGCAGCACCTTCCTTTAGCCATTTGATTCTTGATTTTTGATGAAGAAGTTCTCTTTGTTGATTAGAAATTATCTCTTGAACTCCTCTAGCTGTCACCAATTTATTTAGAAGATGAATGTCTTCTGGATTGTTTTCAGATAATAAAGAAGCAGAGAGTACATCCTTATCATCTTGTATCAACTTAGAGTTAACATCTCCAAATACTTCCCAATTCCACTTCTTAAGAATTAATTTCAAATGTTTGAGTTTCTTCATGTATACAAAAAATAGGAGTACCTTGAACTTCAAATTGCCATGCAGCTTCAACTACTTGCTTAAATGTTTCATGAGTGGACCATACCTTGAAATCTTTGAATGGAATGTTCTGTGGTTTAGGAAAAGATTTATTGGCACCAGTGAGAGGACCATGATCTGAGACTCCTCTAGTACCGACCTCGTACTCCCAATTTGAATATAACTCCAACCATTTTACATTGTAGATAGCTCTATCCAGATTACAAAGGATTCTCTTCATACCCGCTCTATTGTTACACCAAGAAAATTTGATTCCAGTTTTTGGAGCAGGAAGTAGACCACAAGTGCTGAGACAATGATTAAAGCCTAACATTGCTTCTCTTAAAGGATTTCTACCACCTTTCTTCTCATCCATACATAAAATTGCATTAAAGTCTCCAATTACTAGCCAAGGAAGGTTGTGAGAGCTGATTATTTCCAATTCTTGCCATAAGCTTTTTCTGTCCAGAGTGTAATCAACACCATGAACACCAGTAATAAGAGCACCTCCAACCTCTACTATAATGGATTGTCTTGTAATAGAAATAACTTTAGGATCTTCAATTGATGCATTCCAACATAACCAAATATTACCTTTTCTCTCAGAAGTACTATTATGAATCAAACTACATTTCATTCCTATCAACCTCATCATTCTTGCATATTTTGAATTAGCTTTTACTTTTGGTTCAACTATCCAAACCAAGGAAGGACTAATTTTTTTAACTAACCTCTGAAGTTTGTCTTTGGATTTTACTTCTTTTTAAGCCTCTGACATTCCAAAAGAGGACTCTCATTTAGAAGAAAGTTTTTGAAGAGGAGGGATCTTCTTCACATTATCACTCTTTTTAGCAGCTTGTTTTCTGGTTGTGACCTTTGGCAGCTCAGGCTTTTTGGTAACTTCCAGTATAACTTCTTTTACAGCAGGTATCACCTTGACTACATTAGAGCTTGATGTTGTAGCAATATCTAGCAACTTACTCACTTCAAGAGGAGGAAAATCTTTTATAGAATCTATCTGTGCTTCAATTTCCTTCAAGACTTCATATATGCCTGAAGATAATTCACCTTCTTCCAATTCATCATGGATTATTAGAGGAGGCATTAAAATCTCAGTTACTTTATCTTCTTTGTCAGGGAAACAAATATCAAAACCAATGTTGGTTGTATCTTCTTTATTTTTATTCTTTCTTCTAGTGTTAGTACCTTCTGAAGAACAAAAATCTTTAGCTGCTTCTTTTTGTGCTGATTCTTTCCTTTTAAATCTACATTCTGATGCATAGTGACCAATAATTTTGCAGTGAACACAAAATTTAGGGACCTTAGGCATTTGAATTCTTTGGAAGAATCCACCATATTTAGGATTTACCCAAACCTTCTCTGGAATAGATTTATTCAAGTCCACTTCCACATGAACACTAGCACAGTACCCTATTTTCCTTTTCAAAATTACTTCATCAACCTTAACATGCCTTCCCAGAGCTTTTCCAATATCCATAATGATCTTCTCTTTCCAGTACTCAATACTCAGACCTGACAGATGAAACCAAACAAAAGCAGTAGAAGTTTTTTGTTCAAATGGTTTAAAATTTGGTTCCCAATTCCTAATTTTAACACTTTGTGATTCCACTTCCCAGTAACCAGACCAGGTATGATGTTTATCTTCATTATTTTCCAATTTGATCACAAAAAAGCCTTTACCAAGAGGAATAAGTTGAAAACTACCTTTTAGTTTCCATTGAGATTGAAGAGATTTCGCAGCCGTTTCTAAAGAAAGTTTTGAAAAATCTAATCTACCAATAAGGCTAAATTTCCATTCATTAAGACAATCATCGATATCTTCATCAGAAATACAAACTTCAGGTTCATCACCTTTTTTTGCAGAGTTAGATGAAGAATCAAAAAAAACAGATCCAAAAGTTTGATCCATCGATTACACTTCAGAGTGAAAATAAATCGATGATTCAAACGATAAAGAAGATTATTATCAACATGGAAACACCAATCATTAATGGGAATAGATGAAATCACCTGAATTAATGAAGTTTAAACGCAGAAATCGAGATTTTTTGAAAGAAGAAATTACTGAGTTCGTCGCCCGATTCGCAGAGCACGACTCACCTGATCCACAAATCCCAATCCCAATTGTCGACAAAAATGTTTTAAAAATTTGCGTAATAATAAGTAGTTTAATGGAGATCTCTATGTTACTAGTTTAGGTGTATCCCCTTCGTAGATTTGATCACAAACTTGGAATTTATAATGGAGGGACATAAGTAATTTGTCATGTTTGCTTGGCTACATGCTTTTTTTGTACTATTTTTCGTTTTTCTCTGGGGAAAAAACTAATCTATAAAATAAAACAATTCTCTCCTCTAAAGTTACGGGATATGTAACCCCAAACTAACACTTATGCAGGTCCATGGATATTTCTGGATCTGACTGAAATCACCAAACTCATCTGAATGTGTTTGTTTTTTGAGTCAGATCTGATTCAACTGACTCAAAATTATGCGAGTCAGTGGCTTGATCACTTGAGTCAGAGCTATTTTGCTCTCTAACTCAAACGAATCAAAATCAGAAATTACATTTGAGCCAATTAACCGCGAGTTATATCTTACTCAAACTTAATTACAAATAATCTGACATCTTGACTCATGCCAAGTAAGGAGCCGGTCCCGAAATCAGATTTGGGCGTCGAGTCTGTAAAACAAAACAAAAAAAATAAAGAACAATTTTTTTTATGTAAGAGCAATGCCAATTCTTGTTTGTTGCTTCTTTTACCGAGGTTAAGATAGTAAAAGCAAAAAAGTGATCTACCACGTGAGTTTCACGTGATCCCTGTCTTGTTAAATTTTTATAGGTTTACACTTTTCCTCCCAAATTTACAGAGAACGAAACAGAGAGAGAGAGAGAGAGAGAGAGAGAGAGAGGGGAGGTAGACAATGGGAGCTCCAAAGCAGAAATGGACAGCAGAAGAAGAAGAAGCACTTATAGCTGGTATTAACAAACACGGAACTGGAAAATGGAAAAACATACAAAAAGATCCTGAATACGGTCACATTCTTGCTGCTCGTTCCAACATTGATCTAAAGGTGTTTTTCAATAATTCTATTGATGGGTTTTGTTTATCTATACTTATTACAGTCTGGGTTCTCTTTTATTTTTGTTATTAATCTGATTTGAATTGAAAGATTGAATTTTGATTAGGAATACTCTAATTACAAAACCCTAGCTAATAAATTGTGTTCAAAATTAGGTAATAATTAAGGGTTTAAAGTACTAAAATCCTGGAAAAAAATTGATTTTTTGATGTTGTTGTTGTTAGCAGTGTTTTATGGACTGGGTTTGTGGATTTTTTTTTTATTCTGTTAATGGTATGCTTTGGGACAGGATAAATGGAGGAATATGAGTGTTGCAACTGGGGAGGGTTCTAGGCCAAAAGGTGTTAAGGCAGCAGCAGCCACACCAAAGGTGCCAAAGATGACTCCATCAGCCATCTTTCAATCTCCATCATCCTCTCAAACTGCTGAGGATGCAAAAGATAAAGTTTTGGATCCTACAAAAAACGCACTAGATGTGAAGCCTCCACCACGGTAGGTGTTGACTCTTTCGGTTAGCTTTGTAATGTGTATGCTGGCGTTTTGGTTTTTGTTTGTAGATTCAATATATGTGATCATAATAATCAGTTACAACTGTGTATAGTCAAAGTTATGGTATAAGTATTCGGTAATTGGTCTCTGCTGCTATGTTATATATGGATTCTAGGTTGTGCCGATACTTCAACATCCCAGAAGCCTTGTCAAAAAAATTATTAGTATATTTCAAGTTTTTCCCTTGAAGTTTGTTTGAAGGTTTCTTGCTTCTCGCGTGCTTTGTGCATGTTAAGTGGAGAAACACTTGAAGAGAAATTTAAGGAGTTTACTCTCCTCTTAAAGAGGGTTACGAGGGGAAATTTGAAGTTTGTTAGCTTAGTGGGACAAAATCATTATGAGAGATAGAGGTGTAGAAAGAATGTTTTTGAAATTACATTGAATTTGTGTTGTCTAAAACATTATTGATTCCTAAACTTACACTTAGAAATTATTTGTACGCTGTATCGGCCGGTATCCGTATCGGCCATTTCCGAGAATCCGATACGTCTTGGTGTTGGATACTGGTACCAGTATCTATGGAAACTAGCCATTTATCTGGTATTTCCGCCCTTATCTGGAATTAGAATGTAATTTTCTTATAACAAAACCATGAGAAACTCATGTAAAATTTTGGAAGATGCGTGATGGATGCCTTGTTTGTGTCTTGAAAGCTTTTGATGTTGTTTTTACTTCGTTTGATCTCTATGAGCCTTCAACTTACATGAGGCAACGAAGTGTAATACTGCAAGAAATTATACTCGAACTGTAGATCACTAATAGTAGAAATCTCTGTTTCTTGAATATATAGTAAGGTTGGGTCTAGGTAAACATGTTTCTATCTTGCATCTACCCTTCTTTCATTTTCTTTCTTTTTTATTCTACTTTTACTGGCTCATAGTGGTTTCATGTCTCATAAGTTGCTTGATGCTGCTGCTTCTGCTTCATTTACAGGTATGATCTGATGATCCTTGAAGCACTTTCTAACATTAAAGATCCCAATGGAGCAGATATTGGTGCTATCAACGACTTTATTGAGGTCAGAGAGACATCTGTTGTCATGTTACTGCTTTCAATTTATATTTCTATCTGTTTTTGCTCTTTGAAAAAACATATTTTGCTTCCGTGTGTATATCTAGTAGATTAGTAGAAAACATGTTGAAAAAATTGGACATTAAGATGGTCGCTTTTACTCATATTTCTTAAAACAGAAATAAAGAATATTTGCAAAATGTTTTGCAGCAAAGGCATGAAGTGCCATCTAACTTCAGAAGATTGTTAAGTTCAAAGTTGAGAAGGCTTGCGGCACAGGACAAACTTGAAAAGGTGAACTATCTCATGATGTTTATAACAACTAACAACAGTATTATAGTCACTATACTGTGTTACTCTAGTCTTATACTGGGTTGGTGTTAGTTCTATTAAGTATGTGAATATGCCTTGTGTATATCTTGCATGTTTAAAACTTTTACGTCCCTGTAGAGTCAGAAATCTGAAGTGAGCAAGACATATCTCTGCATTGATGCTCGATCCTGATGAGTTTAAATGCCAATATATCTGGTTCAAACTTGTAAGCATGAAAATTAAGTTCATCAAAACTTTGCTTGCTTGAATGTCCCTTCCTTATTGCCTTATATCGTGTTGAGAAGCAAACAAGTTACACCTACAGACTGTCATACTTGCCTCTGGATAATTGTTACATTTAGCTGCTGAACATTTTTTTGTTGATTGTAACTAGAGTTGGTTTCAGCTTTAGAATATTCTATATTTTTTTTGTTAAATTTTAGAATATTGGATTGTTAAATCATCATAATGTTGCGCTTCAAAACAAAAAAAATGTCATCATAATATTAGGATATGCTAGCAGATATCATTCATACCTCGCCATATAGTGGAAATAGCATCTTTCTTCTCTCTTTTCTAGCTACAGTTCCATTTGATTCTTTGTGTATGTGTTAGGGATTCACTTCCACCATCTTCGTAGTTTAAGCGAGGAGGGGGATGTTAATGCATCAACATGTTTTGACTAACTTTTGATTCTAACTTCTTGAGAAAGATAGGTTTTGAAGAATCAGTAAATTTCGGTAAACGAGTTTTGTGAATAGCTACAGATAAACTTTATGAGCAGAAAAATTCTGAGCTTTTCCAGCAAAGATTTTAATCATTACTTCTTTTGCTTGGGAATTATTGAAGTAAAAAACCCAAATTTAATTACAGGAATAAAAGGTTAACCTAGGCTTATTTTCTAATCTGATCTTTCTTCCTTTGTGGCGATGTTCAGGTCCATAATTGCTACAAGATCAAGAAAGACGCTCCGTTAGGAATAACGATGGAACAGACACCAAAACCAAATGATAGTCGAACAAAACAATCACAGGACTCTAGCTTTCCTAGCTCCACATTTAAGGAATCGACAATGTTTACGGCCCAAAAAATTGCTGAGGCTGAAAACAAGTCATTTGTGGCGTCTGAGGCAGTTAAGGAAGCAGAGAGGGTAGAAAAGATGGCTGAACACTCGGCATGTATGAAACTGTTTTTTGAAGATATATTGGAACAATGTAAGATATAGACCAAGATTCTGCCCCCCCTCCCCCTCTCTCTCTCATTTCCTTCCTGTTTTTTGAATTTTAGCATTCATATTTGATTTTGTTTCAGGCAAACGTGGTGAACCCGTGATCATGGCTTTTTGAGATATGGACCAAAATTCCGCGAAATGCAGCGCTTGGGTCTGTGGCATCTGAACGAGTACATTTGTACATTAAAGGCTTTTTATGGTGTAGACGCTCTTTTTTTCCCTTCATAGAACGTTTAGATAGATTTTAACTGCTTTATAGACGGGTAGACATCAAGTCTTGTTATGTGAAAAATGAGTCAAGAAATGAGTTACCAGGGTGGAGATTTTTCTGCCATGCTTTGAATACAATTTGCACCGTAAGGTGCTTATTTCAGTATGTGGAAAAGCAACATGGATCCATTGATCAAAATTTCTTAATGGTGTGTGGTCTTTCGATTTGATGACATAAAGACTGCTCTTTCACTTCGTCTGGTACATCCAGTGGAGTCACAAGGATAAGAAAAAAAAATTATTTTTTTTTTGGATACTTCAATCATCATTCGTTAAAGAAAAATTAAACTTACAAAGAAGTAAACTAAACCAGCTTATCAAAACACAACCCCTCAACTTCATGCCCCCAGGCAGTGATAGTTCTTCCATTTAATCAACTTCCTCAAATCTTAGGTCCTGCACTACCAGCACCACCCATTGAAGGACCATCCTCATCCATGCCACCAAAACCACCCATATCAGGTCCAGCACCTCCTTGATACATCTTGGCGATGATTGGGTTGCACAGACTCTCCAGCTCTTTCATCTTGTCATCAAATTCATCAGCCTCTGCAAGCTGGTTGGAGTCAAGCCACTGGAATAGCAGCTTCAATGGCATCCTCAATCTTCTTCTTGTCTTCTGTTGCTAACTTCCCAGCAATCTTCTCATCCTTGATGGTATTCCTCATATTGTAAGCATTATTCTCCAAACCATTCTTCGACTTGATTTTCTTCTTGTGTTCTTCATCCTCTGTCTTGTACCTCTCTGCCTCCTGCACCATCTTCTCAATCTCCTCCTTGGACAACCTTCCTTTATCGTTTGTAATTGTGATTTTGTTCTTCTTCCCTGTAGTTTTGTCCTCAGCAGATACATTAAGAATACCATTTGCATCAATGTCGAAGCAAACAGTGATCTGAGGGACACCACGAGGCGCAGGTGGAATTCCAGAAAGCTCAAATTTACCAAGCAAGTTGTTATCCCTGGTTCTTGCCCTCTCCCCTTCAAAGACCTGAATCAGCACTCCAGGTTGGTTGTCGGAGTAGGTAGAGAAAACTTGCTCCTTCTTGGTGGGAATAGTGGTGTTTCTTGCAATCAAAGTAGTCATAACCCCTCCGGCAGTCTCGAGCCCAAGGGAGAGAGGAACAACATCCAACAGCAAAATTGAATTCAAGTTCTGATTAGCTTCACCAGTCAAAATCGCAGCCTGCACAGCCGCTCCATAAGCCACAGCTTCATCAGGATTGATACTCTTGCAGAGTTCTTTCCCGTTAAAGAATTCCTGCAACAATTGCTGCACTTTAGGAATCCTAGTTGATCCACCGACAAGAACAACATCATGAACACTGCTCTTATCCATCTTAGCATCCCTCAAGCACTTCTCCACTGGCTCCATACACTTCCTGAACAAATCCATGTTCATCTCTTCAAATCTGGCACGAGTAATAGACGTGTAGAAATCAACACCCTCATAGAGAGAATCAATTTCAATTGTAGTCTGGGCAGTGGAAGAAAGAGTCCTCTTGGCCATCTCACAGGCTTTCCTCAACCTTCTTAATGCCCTAGGATTTCCACTGATATCCTTCTTATTCTTCCTCTTAACTCTTGCACAAAGTGATTCACCATCCTGTTATCAAAATCTTCTCCTCCAAGATGAGTATCTCCAGCAGTAGCCTTCACTTCGAAAATACCCTCTTCAATGGTCAGTAATGAAACATCAAATGTACCACCACCAAGATCGAAAATTAGAACATTCTTCTCCCCGGTACTGGATGCTTTCTTATCAAGACCATAAGCAATTGCAGCAGCAGTTGGCTCATTGATGATGTGCAGCACATTAAGACCAGCAATCATACCAGCATCCTTTGTAGCTTGACGCTGCGAATCATTGAAGTAAGCAAGGACAGTAACAACTGCATTCTTTATAGAAGAACCAAGGTAAGCCTCTGAAATCTCGCGCATCTTGATGAGAACCATAGATGATATTTCTTCAGCTGAAAATTGCTTCTCTTAGCCTTTGTAAGTCACAGTAATCAAGGGTTTTTCACCTAGTCCAGCTGTAACCTTGTAAGGCCATAGCTTCATATCAGCCTGAACTGATGGATCAGAAACCTTTCTTCCAATCAACCGCTTTGCATCTAATGTCACAAACAAGATACTTTTAGTACAAACATTCACAATAACTCATAAACAAGCATTAACAATCACAAGTTGGTGGCAAGTGGCAACTCTTTTCTGCTGGATTCAACTCAATTTGACTCAACTGAATCAGACTAAGAGATGAATAAATTTGGTAAAACTATGTTTCCTTCAAATCAAACGTCTAACTCTGTGTACAAAGATAGAGAAATTAGGCCACTAGTAAAATCTACATTATGGTAAATTAACTCGGACAAGGCGAGCTAGACAAATCTTGTTCAAAGCACACACACACGCACATTATTCAAACTATCAGCTTCAAAGCTAACTCACTTCCACCTGATTCAGGCACATTCATCTAACTCACTACAGAACTCCTGCAAAAAATTTAAAAGCAGACCTACACCTATATGACTCAAATCGAGTCAGACACCAAACCCCCAAATCAAAACTTAAACCGAATCAGACACCAAACCCCAAATCAAAAATTAACAAAAATCCACAATTCAATCAAAGAAATATTAGAAAAAGAATCAGAATATCTTACCAAAGACGGTGTTGACAGGGTTCATGGCAACCTGATTCTTAGCAGCATCACCAATCAGCCGCTCAGTGTTAGTAAAAGCAACATAAGAAGGAGTTGTTCTGTTTCCCTGATCATTAGCAATAATCTCAACACGATCATGCTGCCATACTCCTACACACGAATATGTTGTACCCAAATCAATACCAATCGCTGGTCATTCGCCTTTTCCTGCCATTCTCCTTCAATACTATAATAACTCACAGAAGAAAAAATTGCTTAGAAAAAATGAATTGCTTAAAGAAAAATTTGCAGAACTTTGGTGTGAGAATTTTATGAAGCTTCTTCTGAATAAGAATAGATTTGTGAGGAGAAAGAGAGGCTGGCTGTTGTTTATATATACATGAGTGGATTTCTCTAGTTTGTTCCAGAAGTTTCTGGAAGATCAAGTAAAGGAAAGTAGATCACATAAAGGAAAGTGGGTTTCCAGAAACATCTGGAAGATTCTGGAACTCATACACCCTTGTATGGAAACTTCTTGATATGCTAAAATTTGGCTAGGCTTCTATGTGGTGTTTAACATTCTTAAAGTTGAGCCTTATTACAATTGAAGGACGTTTAGTACTTTCTAAGTTTCTTAATGAAAATTGCAGACCTCCATCAACACGACAAAGGTGGTAATGAAGTGCATAAGATATTACCTCTTCAAGTTTTCTTCCCAGCCTTTTGCTTATGTTCCCATTGGTTTTCTCTTATCGGTCCTTCATTCTATAATTAGATGAAACTAGGCTAACCCCATAATGCTCCTGGTTATATAAGATTAAACTCCCATCAAGCTGCAACAACAAAATCAGATATTCTTTTTTATCATGGAGTATGAATATGATAAGAGTATAATTTATTTCATTCACTAGAAGGAAACACCACATTCTTTTACATATCAAATGAGTTGCCTCACTTTTTTCTCTTGGCCTACTACTCTATAATGAGTTGAACTCAATGAGCCAAATCCGAAATACGAACACTTGGATAGCATTCGTAAAACAAATCTACACATGATTCTGCTCTTAGCTTGTAATCGCACACAAAACGCAATATGGAATATGCAATTCTAAGAGAACTCACGTATAAGCAATTAAAGTTCTTTTTCATGTGCATAAGGTTCCATTCTGATGATTCTTGGTGTAAAATATTAAAAGGTATCCAGTCATCTTAAATGAATTAAGCTGCCAAAAATACTTAGAGAAAGAGATTATGAACATGAACAAACCTGCAGTTGCTCAACTATAATTGCTTCGAAATCACCAAGACTGGTTACCTGACTAACGAGACAGCATGAAAGTAGATAGGACCACCCCATGCTACAGAACGACAAACGAATGATCTTCTTCGTCTACTGCTTCTTCTTCAATGGAATAGACGACCAACTCCAATTACAAGGTTCTCTCATTTGTTAAAGAAACTGTTACAAAAATATAAAAACTGTCAATCCTTCAACCTAGCCAATGATAAATTCCATCAACAAGAACTCCAGACACTTCCTGCACGTACGTCTCATAAGGGAAGACTTGAGTGTCTCTCCATCAATTTGGCCCCATCGTATAGACATCAACCATCATACAAGCATATCACTTTGTAATCATAAACAAAAGCATATGAAAAACTATTCCAATCAAAAGGTTTATTTGGAGATTTGAGCAATTCCTTGTATTCCAAAGACCAAAGAATTGTTGATTCCAAATGCAAACCAAACCATTGCTAAGTACCCATAAACTGAACATCTTTTTCTAAACATTCCAATGGCCTATCAATTTTGACACCATACCAGTGAAATTCATTCGAGGATCGCAGATTACGTTTCCAAACCGACCAAAATCGAAGTTAGATAGTAAGATTTCGGTGCATCTTGACAAAATTATTAGGGTTAGAAATGAGTTCATACCAGGAATTGCAAACACAGTTAAAAGGATTTCGAGGTAGATCTCATCTGACATGCTTGACATTATCGATGCTTCTTCAGATTCAGATTCAGGTTCTAGCTTTCTAAAGAGCGAGATAGGAAAAAGTTAGGGTTTCTGGGAGATTCTTTCAGAATGTTTAAGGACATTTGGGTTTTATGGCGCTGGACTCTGTCGGCACTTCTTCTTTTTTGAAGCATAAATCCCGTCTCTGATTTTTTTTTTTTTTTTTTTTTTTTTTTTTAAGTTGAGCGAGTACAAAATGATTTCCGATTCAACTAACTTCCAATCAGGTGTATGAGCGAGTCAAAACATCAGAAAAAAGAAACAAAAAAAACACTCAATCGAACATGTGTCTCATGCCGAGTCATACACAGATCGTCTGATAAAATAAATAAAAAATACTGTTTAAGTACATTCTTTCACCTAGACAATGAAAAACTCCATCTATACGGGGAAATCACACCTGCAAAGTATGTTAGAAATTCTTTATGCGGAAATAAGATGGTCATCGTTGATTTGATCATGATGAATGAAAGAACCAATAAAGAAGACTCAATGAAGAATGCCAGAATTCCAGTCGCTTCCATAATCAATAGAATATTATGAAGTGAGAATAATTATTACAAAGTCTGTCTACACTCTTACTGTTCCTTATTTCTCTCTGTATGATGGTTACATAATGTAGAGATTGTTTTTCAGTGAGTGTAGGGACCTGTTCTTGATCTCCTTAAATAACTCTTCCATCAAGAGTCACTAGATTTGAGAACCAATTCCAAAAGACACTTACTTTCATGGGAAGAGACACAAACCTTGGTGTTGAGACATGTCTGTTAGATGTAACTGTTTCATGTCATGATGCTAAGGGGGTTTGAAATCTCCTGGAGACTGGAAAAGGGAGGAGCTTTGTTGTCGTGAGAGAAGTGAATGGACCTGGCTGAGCCCGGCCAACCGCGTCATGGAAATTTTTAACTTGTCAGAACTCTCATCACCATCCAATTAGGCATATCGAATCACAACTGCATTGGTCTAAACCTTGATTCAATTTTGTGAAAGGATGCAGGGAACTTCATGGCGTCCAGAACATTAACAAAGATAGCACTCTTCACTACAAGCTGAAGCTCTGGCTCTTCACCAAGCTGGTATTTCGTCTCCTATGTGCGTGTTAAGCCGAGATATTCTACACTTTTATCTCACATTGGAGTACTACAGTGGTTTGGGTAAGGCTTGTGTGTTTGTGTGTTTCGTCTCCTATGTGGCCTACATGCTTGCTATGGAAGTTTTGGCTTTTACTGGCAGGCGTAACTACACTTCAGAGAATTGGTGGTGGCATATTTATTTCTGCCATGTCAATGTTTGTTGCAGCTTTAGTGGAGAAGAAAAAGGATTAAAATTGCTCAAGAGTTTGGTTTGGTTGATGATCCTAAAGCAACACTTCCTATAGTTGACTGGTGGTTGATTCCACAATGTCTTGTCAGGTCCTGCTCTTGTATTTGCCGCTGTTGCTGTCGGTTTACAAGAATATTTCTATGAACAAGTTCCCAAAGGTCTCAGGAGTGTTGGTCTGTCGACTCTGTCCCTATACTCAACCATGTTGGGCATAGGACACTTCCATAGTGTCTTCCTTATATCAGTCATTCAGAAGGTCACTACTGCAGGAGGGCAACATGTATGGATCGCAAACAACATAAGCCAAGCGCATCTAGATTACTTTTATTGGTTGCATTCCTATGTTTCTCAAAATCATATGTATATAAGCAAGGAACTGTTATGCGATCATGGACCAAGAAAGAGTAATTTCTGCTAAAAAAATTGATACTTGTACTGGTTAAAACCACAGTTTTGCTTTACACCAAACTAGATTCCAAAAGTCTTCCACTACAATATCTTGAAATGGCTTAAAATGGTAAATTTTCTTACTAGTCAAAAAAAGTGTTTGTCTAGCTTGGAAGACATACCCTAGCTAGAATTGCCGCGTTAGACCGTAGCTTGCAAATTTTCTTTATAGTCCAAATTTTCTTTATGGTCTTTCAAGACCTAAATGCATTGCTCAAAATGGAAAATTTCAACTTGGTGAAGAAAAGAAGCCATTTGAAACAAGTTATTTTGGGATTGTAAGTTCAATCCCAAGTAATGGGAATGTAAGTCCAATCCTCCTGGAATTCATGGAAATGTCAAACCCTCCAACATTCTCATAGGTGAAGGATATCACCCCTAGCTGTCAGATTTCCTTGTGCTCAAAGAACGCATTCCAGAACATGAGTCTAGGCAATGCAAGGTTTTTCAGCCGTCAGTGCCATCGTCAGGCACCTGAATTTGTTGGAGATTGTAAACTCACTCAACAATCCGACATTTACATTTTCCGCTTAGTCTTGCTAGACCTGATTTCAGGGCACATAACAGAGATTAAGCCTAATCTCATTGAATGGGTAAACTGTTTAGTTGTTTATTTAAATCATTTTTAAAAGAAAAAGAAAAACTCACCAGCTGCAGATGGTGAAAATACCAGCTGATTGAATATCTTGTTTGGTGAGTGTGCAGGAAATATGTAAATTGGTGTACGGTAAGGAATTCACTACGGGGGCTGATCCACTATTGAAAGGCCATTATCCAGAGCAAGGCTTGTTGTACCAAGCTCTTTTTCTTGCAGCTGAGTGTTTACAACGTAAAGATGTCAGTCGGCCTAGTATAGGATATGTTGTGGTTGTCCTATCAAATTTAGCTTCAGAAAAATTTACTAACCAAACGCTATCCAGATTAATCAAGCAGGCACATTGGCAATTTGCAACATTCAGAAGGAAAGACTAACAGAGCAATGGCCACATGTCTGGTTTTTTTATTGAATTCTAGAACTGATGCCATGACCAAAAGAATGATAAGTACTCTACTGTCTTCTTCTTAAACTGATAGCCCAATTTACTGAACTCAAGAAGTGTTACCGTATTTTGTTCAGTTGAACTAAAAGCTCGATTCGGAACGGGACAAATGGTGTAGCTTGATAGCAAAGAGTATTTTGTTTGCACATCTAATTTTCATAATGTCACCTTTGTCATTTATTTAATTGAGTCTTGCAAATTGTAGCTTTAAGAGACGAGTACGATCCTATCATTTGGAGAAGATACTGCGAACGTATGGAGTATTCATAATATGTAAAATGTGAACTGAAAATGGGGTGGCGAGAAACCAGAGTTCTGCAGAAATCACACAAGATATAATGCATCCCCTTATATTCAAGCTTCTCTGCTATATATGTGGGCTTTGGAGCCCATCTAGCAGAAAAAAAGGGCTTTAGGAGCCATCCCACGCACCCAGTAGGGTAGGCAACTACCAACCTTTGTCATGGGCTGACTCCGCTCCTCCAGGTACCATCATTGGCTAACTCGGCAACTTAGGTACACCGCATACTCAACTAGTGAAATAATGTACACCGACTGAATATTAATAGGGAACATTATTTAAATACTCCTCAAAATTCGACCCTTAAAATATTCATACCTTCTGAAAAGGGAAGCAACTAGGACAAGTTGCTTCCAGAAGTAGAGGCAACTTTATAAAAGTTGCTTCCAAAAAGTGGAAGCAACTTTTTCAAGTTGACTCCAAAAAAAAATATTTTATACCCCTCGGGGGTATTTGTGTAAGGTCAATAAAAATGGAGAGTATTTATAACATTCTCACATATTAATATGCTAACCCTTGGCTAGGATTACAGGATGTTTCTCCCATAAACACCTTAATAAATCACATCGTTTTATCTCATCCCATCATCCCATGTATATTTTTTTTTTCTAGACATGAAGTTTTTATGTCGAGCTAAGATGAATTATAAATGAGAGTTCCATTAAATTAAACTAACAAGCCAGTGAGATATTTTCTTGTGATTGTTTGGTTTCTTAATAGTATAAATAGAAGAAGAAAAATGGTATCACCAAAGTTATCAATATCAGTTTGTTAAAATCCTATCTTGGAACTGCCAGGGCCTTGGTCCTAGAAACACCATGCAACAATTAGCTAAACTCATTAATACCAATGAACCTAACATCATTTTCTTGTCTGAAACTAAACAACATCATCCTTTTGTTGAAGATACTCTGCATAATTCTCTTTTCTATAATTTTGTCTGTCAAAATCCAGTGGGAATTGCCGAAGGTCTAGCTGTAGCTTGGGATAAATTTGTTAAATTAAATGTCCTCTATCAGGCGATAACCAGAGAAACTGTGAAATATGGAATGAAAAGACTAAATCTTTGTGGACTCTGACTTGTATGTATGGTAGTCCTTACAAAGGATAAGCAAAAGGAGGAATCTTGGAGTGTAGTGAATCAAATGGGCATAAACATATTCACCGCTTGGATTGTCCTAGGTGATCTAAATGTTATCCTCCATCAGGACGATAAAAGGGGTGGTAACCCGACGAACACTTCTGATATTAGAAAATTTAATACCATGTTTAACAATCTAGGCCTTAAGGATGTTGGTTGCATTGGCTTTCCTTTTACTTGGTCCAACCAGCAAGAAGGTACCTCCCTCGTAGAAGAAAGGCCGGATAGAGGTTTGGCTAATGGGAAATGGCTTACCCTTTTCCCCAGTAATAGGCTAGACAGTCAGATTCAATCTAGAGAAAAGTATATACAAGAGTTTATATCTCTAACTCTTAATTCAATCTGCAATCAGCAAATAGAAATTTGCGAGCCCGATTGAATATAAGAGAAGTAACTTGAACGGTAACAAATACCAATGTTCAAGGATCAATCAATTTCAATCAACAACCAAAGGTTGGATTTCCTAATTGATCGATACAACGCACAACCTGTGATATTTCAATTATATAACAAAATATAATGCGGAAAAGAAATAACACATACACCAGAATTTTGTTAACGAGGAAAACCGCAAATACAGAAAGGGAAAATAATCGTTTGGTCCTTTTTTAGGTGGTCCCAAGTCAGTTTAGTCCTTTGGGAAAACGCCTTTACTGTTTGGTCCATAATTATTTAAAAATATAAAACAGACAAAAATACCCTTCCGTGTTAATTTTTACTTATTTTCTTGTAGCAGTTCATTCGTCAAAATGAACTCCTGATAAAAACATATATAAACCAGAGTTCATTCCAGAAATGAACTCCTGATAAAAACCTATATAAACCAGTATTAATTCCATAAATGAACTCCTGATAAAAACCTATATAAACTAGAGTTCATTCCAGAAATGAACTCCTGATAAAAATATATAAACCAGAGTTCATTCGTCAAAATGAACTCCTGATAAAAACCTATATAAACCAGAGTTCATTCCAGAAATGAACTCCTGATAAAAACCTATATAAACCAGAGTTCATTCCAGAAATGAACTCCTGATAAAAACCTAAAAAAACAGAGTTCATTTGTAAAAATGAACATCATCATCATCATCATCTTCATCTTCTTTGACGTCTTCAACAGTAGCAGCAACATCGTCGTCTTCAAACACCAGTAGCAACATCATCTTCCATCGTCTTCAAACACCAGTAGTAACATCATCTTCCATCACCGTCGTCTTCAAAACCGAGTTCGTTTTCATCATCGTTATCGTGTTCATCATCTTAACCAGCAGCAGCAACAACAACAATAGATCTTGAAAGTATTCATCATCATCATCTTCATCTTTATCTTCATCATACAGCAACAGAAAGAAGGAAAAAAAAACCCACGAGTTCATCTTCAATATCAAAACAACACGAACTCTGTTTCTTGTTTACATCATCTTCAGATTTTCTTGTTTCACATCATCTCTGTAAATTAAAAACCCTAGAAAAATACATATCTTCATTGATTCTATGCAGCAGCAGAAAAGAAAAAAAAGAGAGAAAAAAATAGATCTGGAAAGAAAAAAAGAGGTGAGAGAAAGTAAATCTGAAAATGACTTCTTTCCTCTTGAATTTTCCTATATATATGGTCCTAATCTAAAAGGGTATTTCTGCCACTACAAGATGACAATTACATAATCCATGACATCACCCTAGGACCAAACCATAATTTCTAGGACCAAACAATAATATATATTTAAAAAAATGACCAAACAGATAGTTGGCTCAGTCAACTGGACCAAACTCATCCTAATATATTATTTCTAGGACCTATTAGTATTTCCTACATACAGAAAAACCTCGGGACCTAGTCTATCTTTAAACACCACATTGTATTAAGTCGCTACAGACACTAGCCTACTACCAATGAACTTCGGACTGGACTGTAGTTGAACCCTAATTAATCTCACACTGATTCAAGGTACAGTTGCGTTCCTTACGTCTTTGATCCCAGCAGGATACTACGCACTTGATTCCCTTAGCTGATCTCACCCACAACCAAGAGTTGTTACGACCCAAATTCGAAGACTTGATAAACAAATCTTTCTCACACAGAAAAGTCTATTGGAATAGATAAATCTGTCTCCCACAGAAATACTTATGAGTTTTTGTTCCGTCTTTTGATAAATCAAGGTGAACAGGAACCAATTGATAAACCGGTCTTATATTCCCGAAGAACAGCCTAGTATTATCAATCACCTCACAATAATCTTAATCGATTAACGAAACAAGATATTGTGAAATCACAAACGATAAGACGAAGGTGTTTGTGATTACTTTTCTATCTTGCCTATCGGAGATAAAAATCTCAAGAAAATCTTATGATTGCACTCAATCACGATAGAAACAGCAAGATCAGATCATGCAACTACAGATAAAATAGTTGGGTCTGGCTTCACAATCCCAATGAAGTCTTTAAGTCGTTAACCTACAGGGTCTCGTGAGAAACCTAAGGTTAAACAAGAATCGACTCTAGCTTTGCAACTAGTAAGACACAGAAGTGTGGGGATTAGGTTTCCCAGTTGCTAGAGTTCTCCTTTATATAGTTTTCAAATCAGGGTTTGCAATCTAAGTTACCTTGGTTACAAAGCATTCAATATTCATCGTTATATGAAAAACCTGATTCAACCAAGCTAATATCTTTCAACCGTTAGATCGAACTTAGCTTGTTACACATAAATGGAATGTACCCGCATTTAGGTTTATGTAACCGTACCTAAACGTGTACACCATGTTGGCTCAATAATAGTTAACCGAAGTTAGACAAATGAACACTCTCATATCAACCTTGTTCATCTAAACCATAACTAGTTCAAATGACTCAAATGAAACTAGGTAAAGAGTTGTTCAATTTCTATATTCTCATAGACGTATACAACAACACAATTGAAGCAAAATCGGTTTGATTCACTCGAATCAATTCATGAACATTATAGCCACGGTTTGCAAAGATTGCATTCCTTATTTATAAATGTTTAAGTTCATGTACACAACCAATTTTAGAACTTTACCTTCAAGTATGCAAACAAGTACGCATACTTGAAATACCCGGACCAAGATTGGGTTTCGCCAGTACGCAAACGGGTACGCGTACTTCCAATCCCAGCAGAAATATTCGGACATGAACCTTACGCCAGTACGCAAACGGGTGCGCATACTTAGGTTCCCGGATTTCTCAAACCAACAGGTATGCATACGGGTACGCATACTATGGTTCCCAGACATGGATTACATATGTGCAAGAGTACACAACATGTCATATCCAATAATGGTTAAGTGTTCTAAACTCTTATTTCAATCATTGAAACTTTCTTAGAGGATGACAATAGCAGTTTTCACACACCATTAGCATCAAAGCAATTTTCAAGTTATTGAAATAATCATAACGAAACATTCCAAGTCTACACCAAATGATTGTATCACACGAACCATGTAAGATGTTACTCGGCAATTTTCACATGATCATCTTTTGACTTGCGTCAAGAATATTAGATGAACTTGGTCGAAGCGAAAGCTTGCCAACACATATTCCGAGAAATATGTAAGCGAGTTAAACTCATCTCGAAATCTCAAATGTGTATAATAGAAAACTATACCGTAACACGACTTATGTCTCAATATAGGAGATAAAGTAGAATTATACTTTCCAAGTGATAGATGATTTTCAGTCTCCACATACCTTTTGTTGATGAAGTTCCACAAGCTCTCCTTAGTAGTTCTTCGTCTTCAAATGATGAGCGCCGTGAAGTCTAAGGCTCAACTACACAATCTATGTCCTAGTCCGAGACATCTATAAGTAAACTAGAAATCAAGACTTATAGTTTTGATCACTAACATTGACAAACATTCTTGAGATAGCAACGCATGCAAGTTCGACCGAGCAGTGCTCTAACAATCTCCCCCTTTGTAAATTTTAGTGACAAAACTATCAATACATATGGATTACAAAATAAATAAAACTTTGTAGCTTCTCATCCAAATGCTTGATCTCCTTGGCATCTTCAACACGACTCAAAATCTCCATCACTTCCAAGTACTCCATGATTCTAAACATGTTCAACTCAGCATCATAGTTGTTGAAGATCCGTAGCGATAACAATGAGAAAAAAAACGCTCTCAATCATTGTTATACAGTGTCATAGTATCATTACACAACATCAAAGTTCAATTGTATCACAACTTTAACAACAATACTATGGTGATATGTATCACTCCCCCTTAGTCAATACTTCATCTCGACATGAAAACCACTCCCCCTTACATAATGATCCGTAAACCATATGTATTTTTAGTATGAAACTACACATTAATTCTCCCCCTTTTTGTCAATATAAATTGGCAAAGGTACGAAAACTAGTGGGATCCTCATGAAATTTTCATAGAGATACTTCATGACCAAAAGAGAATAACATACCAACTTATTTAGATGCAATCATATAGCCGAAGCTAAATGCATTCATCAAGGAGTTTATAAAGATACCAGATAACCCCTATAATATTCCACAGCGCACTCGCCACAAAGATTTGGCAATTAAGCACAAGTTCAAAAAGAACTCTCCCCCATAAAATGTCATTCCCGAAAGAACAACAAGAGCGACCTTATTTTTACGAGAAAAGATGGATTTCTTTGGACATAATCAAATCACATGAGAACATGAATTTGTATCCAAAAATCACAATTGAATTAGCCACAAAAATGATCAATTCAATTGGCCATGCTCAACATAAGAGAACTTACGGAGCAACACAGTATATGCACAAAGATGTGGATCAGGGAAAGACCAATACTGCGGAATAAACAAGGATTCATTCTATTTTTCATCACTATTTGCACAATGACATATAATAGACTTAATCTTTGTAAACAAAAGTTCACCATTTCTTCCATCAATATTTGCATAATGACATAAAAGGCTTAACTTTTGTATTCAAAAGTTCAATCTATCTTTTATCAATACTTTCATACCGACATAATAGAGATAACTTTTGAACAAGTATGGGACAGTCAAGGTTCACGGACGTAAACAACATATCACATAAAAATTTGCAATATATGAAACCATAAAGATTAATACTGCAAAAATCATCTTCCAAAAAACTTAGAATTTAAATAAATAAATCTAAAAAATAGAAGATGAAAACGTTGGACATAGCTATGTGTACTCACAATAATGGCTATTCCAAACCCTAGTTATCCTTCTTAAAAACACCATAATAAAATTCTCATAAGAAGTTTCCTAAACATTGTAGAGCTTTCTCAGGGCATCCACAGAGAACTCCTTTTCATTATTGAAAAAACCATTGATAATATTGGGATCATTCAATTCCTCCACATCTTCAGAAATATCAGTTAACTCACTAAGTTCTCTTTTCAGTTCACGCAGAGTGTTTGTTAGAGACAACATTTGTTCATTGTGAGAGATATCTTCTAAAGATGAAATGATTCGAGATTTTAAATCATTTCTTTTTCCGATGAAATCTTTCACCATAGCCCTAAAGTTATTATCAGAATGACAAACATACAATAAGCAGTTGGAGGAAGAACCTGGATTATCTATCGGATCCTTCACCTTTCTTTTCCTTAAGGACAGAATCCCCTCACACAGATACACATTGACAGCTTCAACAACATCTCTTTTTGTGCTACCTCTTGTTATAGGGGCCATGAGACTGTATCTTTTTAGAGAGAGAAAAGGTAAAGGAAAATATTGTTCACATATGAACATAAATAGACTCTAGGATAGCAAAACCCTAAATAAACTTGAAAAAGTCTCCACGGTTCATGATCCATTTTCTATCTCAATCAACAAAATATTTACTTGCTCAAAATAGAATATAAGAAATCAACAAACAATTACAAGACTTGAACAACCTTGAAGTAATCCTTATTTCTCAAGTCCAAAATAAGGATACAGTTCATTACTATAAATTAGATAGTAATGGAGTGAACAACATGTTCACTTCTTGTGTCACAAGGTGACATCTCAAGGATTGTTGGATGAATAGACTTACCTCGTTTGACTCTGATTCTTTTAGACTTCTTCTTATGCCCAGGCGTCACGGACTGCTTCTCCAGAGTCAGATTCATCCTTTGCATGTCATTTCGAAGTTTGGAAATTCTGTTGTTGTTTCTTTTGAATTTCCAGCACTTTCTCTTAACATGACTTGCACTTCCACAAAAAGAGCAAAACAGAAAAGAGATTTTGCTTTGTAGAGATAACTCCTGTTTATCACGACAAGCAAGATCAATTGATCTTGAGACGGCTGGCACAAATGAGTTAGCTGTGCTTACAGTATTACTTTTGAACCCTAAACCTTTTGTGTTTCCAAAAGCCTTTTGACTAAACAACATTGCTGAAATTTTGTCTGAGCTTCCAGACAACCTTTGCAGGTAACACTTGAGAGAATTAATATCTTTTTCTTTAAGAAATAGGGTTCTGGTGAATTTATCATTAAGACAGTCAATCTCAAGAGTTTTCACCTGAAGTGATGATTCAAGTTTCTTCAACATATCTTTCAGTTGAATACTTTCCTGGTGAATTTCTTCACACTTGTCCAGGAAATCTAGAATCTCGGTGTCAGACTCGCATTCAGAGCATGAAATTGAGTTAATGGGAAATTTTTCCGATAAGGCTGAAAACTTCAGCAGTATGTAAGGCGTTAGGACACTGAGATGCTTTCTCTTGAACTGAATCATCAGAAGAAATAAAGAGAGAAGACAGTCTCTCGGATCTCTTGCTTTTCTTCACGATATCCTTGATATTTTGTGTAATCAGTGATCTATTAGGATCAAAGTGATTAGAACAACATTCATCAGCCCATGACAAGTTAGAAGCTTTACTTGCAATGGTCACAACATTAAACGCAGAGGTTTCGACTATATTCTGATCATGATCAAGTATTTTAATCTTTCCAACAAGAGTATTTCTAGAAAGAGTATCAAGGTTATTTCCCTCAACGATGTCATGCTTCTTAGAGTCGTATCTAGATGGCAGCGATCTGAGAATTTTCATCAAAATGTACTTTTCAGGAATAGTCTTACCCAATGCAAAAGATGCATTAACAATTTCAGACACTTTGTGATTAAACTCATCAAATGAATCTTCATTTGCCATACGAAGGTTTTCCCAATCGGAATTTAGGTTTTGAAGCCTGTCTTCCTTTTCACTGGTGTTTCCTTCAAATAGGGTTTCTAAGATATCCCAAGCATCTTTAGACCGAGTGTACGTAGTTACATGGTACTGAAGATCTGGGGTAATGGCATGAATGATTGCATTCTAACCGTCAGAATTTTGCTTTGCTGCAAGAATCTCAGCAGCGTCATATGCACCAATATCCTTTGGAACGGTCGCATTTCCTACTGCAACAACGGGAGCATCATAGCCATTAACTACATAAACCCATGATTGAAAATCACGCGCTTGAAGAAAGGCACGCATAACAATTTTCCACCATAAGTAATTTGAGCCATCGAAGACTGTTGGTACGTTTATAGAGATAGCACTTATGTCCATATAAGATCGCTACAAACACAGACTTATAAGGTATTTAATGTGTTTGCCCACTCTGATACCAATAGAAAATGCGGGGGTACAACAACCACACCCAACAATTCGTTTGGCAATCTGAGAGGACTTACTCCAACATACTTTCTAGAGAATTAACTAGACAGTCAGACTCAATGTAGAGAAAAGTATATACAAGATTTTATATCTCTAACTCTTAATTCAATATGCAATCAGCAAATAGAAATTTGCGAGCCCGATTGAATATAAGAGAAGTAACTTGAACGGCAATGAAGACCAATGTTCAAGGATCAATCAATTTCAATCAACAACCAAAGGTTGGATTTCCTAATTGATCGATACAACACACAACCTGTGATATTTTAATTATATAACAAAATATAATGCGGAAAAGAAATAACGCAGACACCAGAATTTTGTTAAAGAGGAAAACCGCAAATGCATAAAAACCCCAGGACTAGTCCAGCTTTGAACACCATACTGTATTAAGCCGCTACATATACTAACCTACTACCAATGAACTTCGGACTGGACTGTAGTTGAACCCTAATCAATCTCACACTAATTCAAGGTATAGTTGCGTTCCTTACGTCTCTGATCCGAGCAGGATACTACGCACTTGATTCCCTTAGATGATCTCACCCACAACCAAGAGTTGTTACGATCCAAAGTCGAAGACTTGATAAACAAATATGTCTCACACAGAAAAGTCTATTGGAATAGATAGATCTGTCTCCCAAAGAAATACATATGAGTTTTTGTTCCGTCTTTTGATAAATCAAGGTGAACAGGAACCAATTGATAAACCGGTCTTATATTCCCGAAGAACAGCCTAGTATTATCAATCACCTCACAATAATCTTAATCAATTAACGAAACAAGATATTGTGGAATTAGAAACGATGAGACGAAGGTGTTTGTGATTACTTTATTATATTGCCAATCGGAGATATAAATCTCAAGAAAATCTTACGATTGCACTCAATCACGATAGAAACAGCAAGATCAGATCATGCAACTACAGATAAAATAGTTTGGTCTGGCTTCACAATCCCAACGAAGTCTTTAAGTCGTTAACCTACAGAGTCTCGTGAGAAACCTAAGGTTAAAGGAGAATCGACTCTAGCTTTGCAACTAGTAACATACATAAGTGTGGGGATTAGGTTTCCCAGTTGCTAGAGTTCTCCTTTATATAGTTTTCAAATCAGGGTTTGCAATCTAAGTTACCTTGGTAACAAAGCATTCAATATTCAGCGTTATATGAAAAACCTGATTCAACCAAGCTAATATCTTTCAACCGTTAGATCGAACTTAGCTTGTTACACACAAATGGAATGTACCCTCATTTAGGTTTATGTAACCGTACCTAAATGTGTACACCATGTTGGCTCAACAATAGTTAACCGAAGTTAGCCATATGAACACTCTCATATCAACCTTGTTCATCTAAACCATAACTAGTTCAAATGACTCAAATGAAACTAGTTAAAGAGTTGTTCAATTGCTATATTCTCATAGACGTATACAAGAACACAATTGAAGTAAAATCGGTTTGATTTACTCGAATCTATTCATGAACATTATAGCCACGGTTTGCAAACATTGCATTCCTTATTTTATAAATGTTTAATTTCATGTAAACAACCGATTTTAGAACTTTAACCTTCAAGTATGCAAACGGGTACGCATACTTGAAATACCCGGACCAAGATTGGGTTTCGCCAGTACGCAAACGGGTGCGCATACTTAGGTTCCCGGATTTCTCAAGCCAACAGGTACGCGTACGGGTACGCATATTATGGTTCCCGGACAAGGATTACATATGTGCAAGAGTACACAACATGTCATATCCAATAATGGTTAAGTGTTCTAAACTCTTATTTCAATCATTGAAACTTTCTTAGAGGATGACAATAGCCGTTTTCACACACTATTAACATCAAAGCAATTTTCAAGTTATTGAAATAATCATAACGAAACTTTCCAAGTCTACACCAAATGATTTTATCACACAAACCTTGTAAGATGTTACTCGGAAATTTTCACATGATCATCTTTTTACTTGAGCCAAGAATATAAGATGAACTTGGTCGATGCGAAAGCTTGCCAACACATATTCCGAGAAATATGTAAGCGAGTTAAACTCATCTCGAAATCTCAAATGTGTATAATAGAAAACTATATCGTAACACGACTTATGTCTCAATATAGGAGATAAAGTAGAAATAGACTTTCCAAGTGATAGATGATTTTCAGTCTCCACATACCTTTTGTTGATGAAGTTCCACAAGCTCTCCTTAGTAGTTCTTCGTCTTCAAATGATGAACGCCGTGAAGTATAAGGCTCAACTACACAATCTATGTCCTAGTCCGAGACATCTATAAGTAGACTAGAAATCAAGACTTATAGTTTTGATCACTAACATTGACAAACATGCTTGAGATAGCAACTCATGCTAGTTCGACCGAGCAGTGCTCTAACAGTTAGGAGATAAAAACAATCATTATTTCCATTAGAATGTTGTTGTTAAACAAATACGGAACCAGATTGATGGTTTGTATGACAGTAATAACATGTGGTTAGAAGCTAGGGATAACATTTCCAATTGTTTGAACAATCACTTTGAAAATTTACTTACCACCACTTCCCCTGTTATTAATAATGAGATTGTTAATCTTGTTCCCTCTCAAATTACTGACGAGGATAATATCTTACTTATGGTTAAACCAACCCCTGCTAAAATTCATGATGCTTTTTTAGTATGCCTCCGAATGCGAGCCCGGGAGCATATGGTTTCCCGGCTTGTTTCTTTCAAAAGAATTGGGAGCTTGTCAGTAGCGATGTGATCAAAACTGGTAAGCTTTTTTGAGTAGTGGTCACATGCTTACTCAAATGAACCAGACTTTCATTTCTCTGATCCCGAAGGTGTTGCATCCAACTACACCAGGGGATTATAGACCTATAAGCATGTGCAATATTGTGTAAAATATTATCTCCAAGTTTTAGCTAATAGGATAAAACCTTATCTAGACAGACTGATATCTCCCTATCAGTCTGCTTTTGTCAAGCAAATTAAAGAATTATCTCAGACAACAATCTTGTTGCTCATGAGATAATCCATTCAATGAAGAAAAAAAAAATCTAAAACTGTTTATCTAGGCTTAAAAATGGATATGTATAAAGCGTTCGATAGGGTGGATTAGGATTTTTTAATTGTTATTCTTAGAAGAATGGGATTTTATGAGGCTTGGTATAATCTTATTCACCAGTGCATAAGCACCAGTTCTTCTTCCATTCTCATAAATGGTATCCCTAGTAAACATTTCAAGCCAACTAGAGGATTGAGGAAGGTAGATCCTCTATCTCCCTATTTTTTTTATTTTGTGTATGAAATCCTTTTCTAAGACCCTTACTAATGCTGAAACCAATGGTCTTATCACTGGATTCAAAATCAACAATCATTGCCCGACTATTAGTCACCTGCTCTTTGCGGATAACTGCCCAATTTTTGTAAAATACAACTTAAATCAGAGTTCAAATCTATTAAAAATTATTGAGGACTATGGTAAGACCTCCTGGCAAATGATAAATTTCCTCAAGTCTGGGATTTTTTTCACCCCTCATATCAGTAATGCGTTCAGTAAATCCATAATTGACATTCTTAAAGTTAAGAAAATCAAACTTGATGATAAATACTTAGGAGGCCCTCTGTTCACTAATTGATCGAAAATTGCTTGTTGTGATAATCTGTTAGATAAGATGGGTGGTAAGCTAATAGGCTAGGTAAATCTCTAACTCCTGTGGGAAGAGAAATTTTAATTAAATCTGTTCTTGGAGTTCTACCCGTCTATAACATGTCTACTTTTATTCTTCCTAAGCAAATTACTAAAAGAGCAAATGATTTAATCAGAGACTTCTGGTGGGGTAAATTAAGAGAATCTAAGGGTCTTTATATGAAAAGGTGGATTAAACTCTTTATGAGCAAGGAAAAATGTGGGAAATGGATTAAAGGATCTAAATAAAATGAATCTTTCTTTGATAGCTAAGAATGCTTGGAGACTGTTTCATCAGCCGGACTCCAAGTATACCAATACTATGAAGGAAAGTATTTTTCTTTTACCAATCAATTCCATGTTAGCTGTAATGATAGTGCTTTTTGGGCATGGAAAGAAATATACACATGCCTTATGATATTTAAAGATCATAGCATTTGGTAAATAGGCAGAGGTAATAGTGTACATATTCTTAAAGACAACTGGATACCTGATATGGTTAACCATCCTTTAATATTAAACCTTGATTACATTGGCACCCATACTATGGTTGATGATTTAATCACTGAAAATAAGTGGGATATTCATGTTTTGCATCAGATGTTTGACGGGTATACCATTGAGAGAATCTTATTTATCCAACCCTATAACAATGAAGAGGATATCCTTAGGTGGATAGATGATCCTCAATGGAAGTTTACAAGTAAATCATTATACGATCTCCTTGATAAAAATGTGATAAAGAAACCGATATTATTGCTGGGAAAATCTGGGGTCTCAATGTTATTCCGAAAATCAAGTTCTTCATCTGGAAAATGAAGACTAACATTGTACCTTTCAGTGGCGCTATGTCTACCCACATAAATCATATTGACCCTCTTTGTGTTGTTTGCAGGAATGAAATTGAGACATGCGAACACTCTCTTATGCATTGCTTGTTCAGTAGAGTTGTTTGGGCTTACTGTTCTTTAAATTTAGATAATGATACTTATGGCTTTGATTATTTCAATGAGTGGTGCTCTAGTTGGTTTCAAAACTACCACCCTCAAACCCCCTTTGGTCCTTGGGAAATCTTATGTGCTACCATATGTTGGTTCATATGGAAGGCACGATGCAAACAGTCTTTCAAAAGACAAAACCATGTCTTATAAGGACATGAAAACTCATTTTGGACCATTTCATATTGTGCAATGATTTGGAAACTAGAAATCTGACTCGCAACTTAAGTAGTAGCTCTGATTACTACCAAAACAGACGATACTCATTCTCTCATATGAGGTACTTTGATCAGACAACATGTCTAACAGGGATTGGTATGACTATAAAAGGTGCAAATGGAGAAACCAACGGGAGAAGAACAAGAAGAGCCAGGGTACATGGAAAGGAAGAAGGGGACTGCGTACATGTCCAGGATACATTGGAGTGGGCTATTCAACTGAACTGCAAGGCATTTTGTCTTCAAGGAAACAATTTTCAAATTAACAAAACTTTGCAAGGGGGCAGTTAAGAATTAGTTGGAAATCCAACTCCACAATGGACCAGATACTCTTATGTTTATCTACTTTTGAAAACGTTATCTGTAAGGACATAAAGTCCAAAAACTTTTCTGATCTCTAGAACTTAGCTAAAGCGGGAGTAAGAAACTTAAGTCCTCAAATGTTAGAGGCAACTTCTCTTTACTTAAACTGCCAGTAACTCTTTTCCTTATCTATATATAAAAAAATTATGAATATCACAACTCTGTTGTGCCAAAATTGTGAACAAGATTATGAGGTATTCGTGGAAACTAAAATATCGAGAATTTCTCTAGTGCATTAAGGAATTATGGTGTGTTCGTTAAAATAAATCTCTACTTACACAAACGAATACTAGTGGCATTTTTGGTGCTAAAAGTCACGCCAGATGTACTTTGCAAACAATCTTTTCTTACCTCCCAAACTCTATAAGTTTCATTTTTGTATCAACTTTAGGTCCATATTTCTTGATTTTGGAGCAACCTATCCCCTTTCATTTGTTTTGGGAATAGGCACAACATTCAACTCAGTATCATACTGTGTAAATTCTTTTGTTTGTAATTCCAAAGTTCTCATGCTATTCATGTTATATCTTGCGCTTTCAGTTCTATTACCGTTAAGAATTAGATTATACGAGCACACATACCTCTTACTCCTAGGTAAGTTTTACTTAGAACCTCTATATTAGAATATCCTAGGGACCACAAAAATATATTCTTATATGAATGTTATTCTTATATAGAGGTCTACCTTGAAAAGATCAAGAAAAGTTTGTTATACATGTGTAAGCTATTATAATCATGTTGTTGCTCAATTAAACACAATTTTCTGGATCTAGATTATCATTATTTGCTACATACATATATGATAAATCAAACTTAACCATCAACATAACTTACCTGATGATCAAGAAGCAACCATTATTGATGATGTTCCACATCCTTTCTTTTATTCTTTTATGTTTCTGAACAAGACTAACATGTTACTGATAATGATGATTCATATTCCTTTTATCAATTCTCTCAAGTTACTAACTATTGTGATGGTATTTTATAGTTACATCTATTATTTGGCAAAGCACTAATCATTCTATTTCTCAAGTTGTTATTTATAGCTAGGTTTTTTTTTTACCATCAAAGGAATTATTGAAGAGATGAGATTACTAACACAACCTACTTACTAAAAAATTCTTGCCGTTAAACCAGAATAATCTGGAAATTGTGTAGCATCGGTGATGGAGTTTCTCAAGGCTCAAGCCCATATGGTGTTTGTCTTGGGTCTGTGGGCCACAAAATCTAACAACATGCTCGTAGGGAGAATACATAATTACGCACAACAAACATCAAAATATACGTAGGAAATACAAATAATAATTAATTTTTCTTTAGTGTCACATGTATGCATATATTAAGTTTGTTATGTAAGAAAATCCACACAAAACTCGATCATGATACGGAAAATTGACAAACAAAATTATATAAACACAAAGATATTTGTATGAGTCGTGCAAAAAGAAAAACATCATATATGAAAATAAAATAAAATAAAAAAAGGCTTGGGAGCCATCCCACCCAGTAGGGTAGGCAACTACCTAACCTATGACCATCATCAGCTAACTCGGAGGACAATTTAGGTGAACCACTATATCAATTAGGCAAATAATATACACTGAGTGAACATTAATATGCTTATCCTTGGCTAGGATTGCACGCTGTTGCTTCCACAAGCACCTCAAATAAATCACATCTTTTTGTCTCATCAAATCATCCCATGCATATTTTCTTCTAGACATGAGGTTTTTATGTTGAGCAAAAATGAAACGAGAGTTCAAACTAAATTAAACTAACAAGTGAGTGAGACATTTTTTTGTGCATATTTGGTATTTTGATGGTATAAATAGTAGGGAAAAAAATGATATCGCCAAAGTTATGAATATCATGACTCTGTTGTGCCGAAATTGTAAACAACATTATGAGGTATTGGTGGAAACTAAAATGTTGAGAATTTTTCTCTTAATCTATCTGCTGCATTAAAGAATATGAGTGTGTCTGTTAAAAAAAATCTCTAATTTATGATAGAGGATACTAGTGTGGATTTTGGGTGTTAGTTTTTAAAAGTCACGCCAGATATACGTACTAAACAATTTTTTCCTACCTCCAAGACTCTGTAAGTTTCATTTATATCGACTTCAGATCCATATTTCTTGATTATGTAGCAATTTATCCCCTCTGATTTGTTTTAGGGATAGACACACACTCAAAGCCTTGCTTCTTGATTTCTTTTGTTTGTAAATTAATTAATCAAAATTCTCGTATTTTTCATGTTTTATGTTGCGCTTTTAGTTATGTTACCTTTAAGAATTAAGGTTATACAAACACGTCTTACTATTAGGAGCGTTTTCTAAGCGTTTTACTTAGAAAATTACAACTTGTCGGGTAAATTTTACCCGACATTGCAAAATAAAGTTAAACTGATCATAACAAACCATTAAAAGTTGATTTCAACCGTATAACTCTCCCTTTCAAATCAATTTTCGGGAGGAGAGACGACAGTAACGGTATCGTGTAAAACTCAGGGAACAAAAATTGAAGATTCGAAATTCCCAAGTAGCTTATATTCAAAAAAAAATATTTATTTAATTTTTGTTTTATTGGCGTCATTTCTTTATTTTTTATAATTTACATGATAATTGTCTTGAGAATGGAACGTAGATTAGAATAAAAAATAAATAGAAAATTTTGAAATCAACAAAATTTCTCAATCCAAGAAATTTTACATTTACAAACTCGTCCTTATGCGTGGGACAGAGGGAGTATTGATTTCGCATGTGTTCACCTCTTAATCTCTTATCAATCACGCGTTCTCTGTGACCACAATATGTAACTGAAAATAGCCTTGTAGGTTTGGGAGACAGGCTTCAACCATATAACATTGAGGGATTCTCTACCACATTCACTCCAAATTTTGTTGATTCTTTTAGTTCAGCTGATCACAGAATTTTAAGCGAAAGAAAAAAAAAAACATAAATGCTAGCATTGAATGGGATGTAGATAGTTCATACCACCTCTATAATCAGCGTCTGTTTGCACCCAATAAACTTTGTAACATCAAATAGTATACATATACTAGCAAAAGATTGGAAAGTTTATACCGGATGGTGCATGGGATTCCGCATTCCACTGTGTCTTGGTGTTTCTCCTCCTTGATCTACTCACAGTTACGCTAATATACTTGAAGTGCTTCATTCTCTTAAGCTCATGTTCCCAAGCATAACCCCATAGCTCATGTTCCCAAGCATGACAAGGTCATGTAACTCATAATCTCCAATTCTGGTACTAGCTCCAGAAGTTACTTCAGAGCTGTCAGCAAACACATTGATATCGTCCCTAGTCTCATCTGATACTATTATGAGCATATTACTGTTTAACCTTAATAACCGTATATTAGCATCAGAGACAAGCTTCACATTTTCCCCGACCTAGAAGTATTTGCAAACGTATTTTGCATTCACAACAACTACTGTATGCAGGTCCTTCCTTTCTGGTCCCGCTGTCCGATATGAAGATTATCATCTTCAGCTTTGTCAACCCATCCCGTCAGATTAATTAGCAAGATCTCCTTTGGCAACAATAACAGCATCACCGTACATCTTTAGACGTCTTTCCGTCATTCGCAATGAAATAAATTCCAGTGCATCGTTCCCTCCTAGAGTCTACTGGTATGTTCAGGTTCCTTGATTCATCTGAAATCTGTTTATATCGCTGACTCATAAATATCGCTGGCTCATAATACGTGATTATACTTTGTTTTCGTCGGTTTTTGGTAGTTTCGGATGTCGATACACCCAATCTAGATCTACCTTTTTCTTCTAGTTAAAACTTTTACTTGCTTCAGGAGTTTGAAGTGGGAAAGTACGTATTGCAGTCTAGAAAGTACGTATTGCAGTCTAGAAAGTACGTATCTACACACCCAATCTAGATCTACCTCTTTTTCTTCTGATGACTGAACTAGTTTAACTTGCTTCAGGAATTTGAAGTAAAAAGAAATTGAGAAAGTTACATATTGCAGTCCACAAAGGTTTAAGAATTTCTATACAAGCAGGAGATTTAAATCATTATTCATGTATGACATCATGGTTCCAACCTTTTAAATGTTGGAAAATAATTAATAGAAAAATTGATTTTTAAAATTTTTAAGAAAAATAATAACTTATTGTTTTCTTTTATAAATGAAACTTTTTAGTCCCACATTGGGGAGTTCCTCTTTTTAAGTTGTATTATTCCATTATATAAACAAATGCTATACTTTTGTAAAATCCATAAGAAATGGGTTTCTCTATATTTTAGAGAGACCCCCAAGGGAAATATTTTATATTGTTTTATTTAGCGTTCACGATTTATCTTAAGGATTTTTCGGAGTTGCCAAGCTCAAGTTGAGCATCTACTACATATGCTAGTAGTAGGGTGTTTTATCCTGGAGATAACCGTCCTGTGAGGGCTATAGCATCACTCTTGAGTGTAGCCGGGCGCTAATGTCTTAAGGACAGCGTGTTGAACACGTGACTCACTCTGTTTTTCCAAAGTTTTGCCTTGTTGCTGTTGCAGAGATTTGGGGAGCTCGTCTGTTTTATCGAATCGATCACTTCCATTATAAAGGAGTTAAGTATCAATAACTTTTGCTTATTTGATTTTTTTCCTTATTTTGATTATTGCACCCAACAATCTTAAGACATTAGAATTTGTAATAATCATGGATGTTAATTGTGAAGTGAAAAACAAAAAACGATTTTTTGGTCAGTTGTAGAGTTTCAAATTTATCTCTTAACCTAGAAGGAATTTCGATGAACTCTTTTGACCTAATGTAGTAGACATCCTGATGGTTACCCACACAAAATTTCAGAATTTTTGGAGTTGTAAAAGTATTTTTTTGATATTTTACAAAACAGAGAAACGTTCATGAAAAATTCTGACGAGCAGAAATTTGTTGTTGACTAAATTAGTTTTAATGGGGTAACCATGAGTTTTTTGAAATGGTGATTCAAACGAAGTTTGTATATCTAGATGTTATCTTCTAAACTCATATTTTATTTTCCGATTCGGAACTAAGGTTTGTGAGATGTGGTGTATTAGGTGATTGGGAAATTACCGTGTCAGTGGTCAGAGTATAAACGAGAATTGTGACATGAAATTGAAAAGGGACATGGGTACCAGGTGCATGTGGATGAACACAAGTCTTCCAAAGCTGACAAAGGAGAGAACATCAAACAACTTTAAGCGTAGTCTTCATAAGAAAGGTATGTTTCGTAAAACTGAATCTGGCATTACTTTAATTAAGGGTGATTGTTATTTTTGTAAAATTCCTGGCCACACGGCAGTAAATTGTAGACAACATAAAAACCTTAATAAGTAGAAAGTTAATGCTAATTTAGTTGAAAAAAACTAGAACGAGTTCAGTGGCATGATGTCGGAAGTTATTTTAATAACCAATGTGAGATACTGGTGGGTGGACTCTGGAGCCACTAAGCATGTTTGTTGAACCAGAGACATGTTCACCTCCTATAAGAGGATATGGGATGTCGAGAAACTTTATATGAGTAACTCATCTGCGACAGAGGTTGCATAAAAGGGAAAGGTCGAGCAGAAGCTCATATCTGTAATATTCTCACATTGAATGAAGTTTTCATGTTCCGAGCATATGCAAGAATCTTGTATCTTGTTCTCTTGAAGATGGTAAAAGATTTAAGATTTTAATTGAATCTGGAAAACTTGTTGTAACTAAGTAGTGATTTTTTAGGAAAGAGTTATAGGACTTTGGGTCTGTATAAGGTTAACGGAAAAACTGATGAAGTGAACATAGTTGATTCTTGTGCTTTCTTTGTGTGATTGAATGTTTTGCGTGGTAGACCTGGAACCATAAACTTATAAGGCAATTCTTAAACTGGCTAGCATAGGCTGCGTTCCCAAATTTAGTTTGGATTTTGAACACAAAAGTGAAATCTGTGTAGAATCAAAATATGCTATAAAATCTTTTAGCATAAATGTTCAGAGTAATTCTAAGCCCTTAGAATTAATTCAGTTCGGCCTAGTTGACATGAGTTCAACCCAAAACCACTATGGTAAAAGATAGTTTATAACTTTCATAGATGATTGTACGAGGTACTATCTTGTATACTTGCTTAGGGATAAGGATGATGCTTTAGAAGCCTTAAGATGTATAAACTTGAAGTTGAAAACCAATTAGAAGCCTTGAACATAACAACCGTATCCTTAAGGAGATGATAATTGCCATGTTGATTAGTTCAGGATTACCTACGGACTTGTGGGGGGAGGCAGTCCTCTTAACTAGTATATCCTGAATAGAGTACCCTTTTAAGGATCAGATGAAACTTCATATTTTAAGGATCAGATGAAACTCCATATGATTTATGGAAAGGTAGATGACCTTCTTATGAGTGCGTCAAAGTGTGGGGGTGTTTGACTAAGATTGTCATTTTTCTTCCTAAAAGAACTAGATAGAAACCAAAAATGTTGATTGTGTCTTCATATAGGGTATGCTGAGTATACTTCTACATATAGATTTTTGGTTGTGTGTTCTGATTTTTCAGACTTTGGTGTGATTTTTCTGACTTTGTTGTGAATATTATTACAGAATCTATGGATGCTGAGTTCTTTGAACATGTTTATTCTTAAACCTCTACCTCATTAGAGATGTGTTGTTGATCCCCTAGATTTATTTTCAAATAGTCAGAACTTATCTTGAAGGAAGATGAAGTAGAGTTGATCCTAGGAGAAGTAAAAGGATTAGAACTGAGACTTATTGTAGACCTGACTTTATGATTTGCCTAGCTTAGTCTGAGCTCCAGACTCGTAAAGAAGACATAACATTTACTGAAACCCTATTCTGGTAAGAAGCTTCATTTAGTGAAATGGACTAAGTCCGTCAGAACCAAACTTGGGATCTTGCTAGTTTACCTCCATGGAGTAAGACCATATGATGTAAATGAGTCTTTAAGAGGAAACATAAGGTAGATGGAACTGTGGAAAATTATGAGGCTAGGTTGATAGCTAAATGCTATAAACTAAAAGGTGTAGATTTCCTTGATTCTTATTCACATGTGATGAGAATTACTTCCGTTGAGATGTTAATTGCAATTGCTTCCATAAACAACTTAGAGATATACATCAAATGGATGTTAAGTCAGCTTTTCTAAAACCGTGAATTAGATAAAGAAATTTACATAGACCAACCTGAGGACTTTGTAGTGAAAGGTTGTGAAGACAAAGTTTGTAAGTTGAACAAATCTTTGTGTCGTTTTTAAATAAGCACAAAAACAGTGACATGAAAAAATTTGATCATGTGATAATGAGTAGTGGATTTAAGTTAATGAATCTGACAAGTGTATTTACAGTAAACTTGTTAAGGATGCCTGTGTGATTGTATTCTTGTATGTTGATGATATGCTTATACTTGATACAAACATAGATGTGGTTAATTCCACTAAAAACATGCGCTGAATGAGAACGTTGACTTGAAAGATTTTGGCCCTGTTGATGTAATCTTAGGGATGAGGATTAGAAGATAATCTAACATTAGTCGTTCTCATTATGTTGAATTTGTTCTTAAGAGATTCAATCAGTCTGTTTGTAAGCTTGCTTGTAATGGAGTATCTTAACTTGAATACTCAAGAGTTATAGGATGTATGATGATTTAATGAACTGTAAGAGTCCAGACATTGCCTATATTGTGAGTATGTTAAGTAGATTTACTAGTAGTCTAGAGCAAAAGCATTGGGATGCACTTAGTAGAGTATTACGGTACCCAAAATACTCTATTACCTTTTGTTTGATTTATGAAAGGTATCTTGCTGTCCTTGAGGGACTTTGTGATGCAAACTGGACAGTTGACTCAGAGGAGTCTAAGTCTACGAGTGGATATGTTTTCACTCTAGCAGGAGGGTTTGTTTTTGGAAGATTTCCAAACAGACATATATTGCTCAATTCATTATGGAATCTGAGAGTATTGCGTTAGATAAAGCACGAGAGGGGGCCGAGTGCCTAAGATGCTTTTTAGAAGACATTCCTCTCTGGCATAGGCCTGTGCCAGCTATATCTATACACTTTGTTAGCCAAGCTATAATAGCTAAAGCTAAAAAACAACTAATCTCAACTGACGTTATTTCGTATTGATTGGATAAAGTCCAAGGAGAATATCGTAGACCCTTTGACGAAAGGTTTGTCTAAAGAGATAGTTATAAATGCATCGAGGGGGATGGGGCTTAAGCTCATAAATTAAACTTTCCATGAAGGATACTCAACCTTGCTGAATGGAGATCCCAAGATTAAGGTTTCGAATGAGACAACTAATTTGTGGTGGGTAATGGTAAACACTATCAGAGAATTTATTCTCTGTCCCTTCCCTATGGTGTAGACGTGATAGTGTGATTACATGTGAAGGATGACTTTTAAGAAGTCTTAATGAGTTATATAGTTTCAATTTAAGATTGAAGTGGGGTGTAGCAGTAACACTCTCTATGGAAACTTACCTATCTGAATGAGGAAGTGGGGCCGCTTCCTATGAGAATATGAGTTTTGATTCTCTACAGCATTCTGAGAAACAGGATATGTCCAGGGCCAAATTGGACAAAACGGCACGAGCTTGGCAGCAACCTTGGAGATATCATTTGTGGTTGTTATCGCATTTACATCAAATGCTAGAAGTTCAAGACATAGCGTTCACTGTCTCCAGCAAGTAGTTCCGGTAATATCTCGCTAAGCAAAGGTTCAAGACCTCATGGACACCTCTGCCTAAAATGGTATTTCCTGCGTTTTTTATGTGATTTTCGTTTTGATGGTTTCGGTATTACTGGAACTTAGGACCTAAGGGTTCACTAGTTCATGCTTTTTCACTTTGGTGAAAGAAACCTTTAGTCTCACCTGTGAGAAACTAAAGATGAAAGCTCTATATACTATTATGATTTATGATAGTATGACCACACACTTTTGTGTGAGGGAGAGGACGTAGAAATGACTAGTATGATTTCAACACACAGACGGTCTATATGTCTGTTCGGTCAGGCAGGGTCGTGAGGTTGGGTTGTTGATTTATCAAGATCTATCTGTGTTTTTCATGTTTTATTGAGGTTTTCATTCATGTGGGGGATTGTTGGAAAATAATTAATAAAAAATTGATTTTTAAAGTTTTTAAGAAAAATAATAACTTATTGTTTTCTTTTATGAATGAAACTTTTTAGTCCCATATCGGGGAGTTCCTCTTTTTAAGTTGTATTATTCCATTATATAAACAAATGCTATACTTTTGTAAAATCCATGAGAAAGGAGTTTCTCTATATTTTAGAGAGACCCCCAAGGGAAATATTTTATATTGTTTTATTTAGCGTTCGCGATTTTTCTTAAGGATTTTTTCGGAGTTGCCAAGCTCAAGTTGAGCATCTACTACATATGCTAGTAGTAGGTGTAGTATGGTGTTTTATCCTGAAGATATCCGTCCTGTGAGGGTTATAGCATCACTCTTGAGTGTAGCCGGGCGCTAATGTCTTAAGGACAGCGTGTTGAACACGTGACTCACTCTGTTTTTCCAAAGTTTTGCCTTGTTGCTGTTGTAGAGATTTAGGGAGCTCGTCCGTTTTATCGAATCGATCACTTCCATTATAAAGGAGCTAAGTATCAATAACTTTTGCTTATTTGATTTTTTTTCCTTATTTTAATTATTGCACCCAACATTAAATTCCATACCTGTTTTTTCATATATATATATATATATATATACACATACCGATCCCTATGATGCTGAGAAGCCAGACATCATAGAAATTATGAGTAATCTCTGGGAAAAAGAAGAAGGAAACAACTTGACAAGGTTGGAAAAAAAGAAGAAAAAAAAACGAGAAGCATGCCTCGCCCCTTTTTGAATTTGTTCATTGCTTTTTTTACTGGAAGAAAAAGAGGAATTTTGAAAAATATTGATGGTGGAGGAGAAGAACACGACAAGGAATGTGTATGTGAAGATCTTCCCGAGGAATTGGTGATTGAAAGTATTCTGACGAGATTACCAGCCCGGACTCTAGCAATGTGTTGTTGCGTCGGTAAGTTATGGTACAATTCAATCTTTAATGATTCAAGATTTTCTGTGATTCACAGTATTCAGAACAAAAATAAATTATTTCTAGTGTTTAATCTACTTAATGTATCCAGAGGCGGCAAGCGAGCCATATACTTTTTCAGTTTATTAGGACGAGAAAAGACCATGGATATTAGAATTCTTTCAGGTCTGCGCATCAACACTATATATGAAATAGTAGGCTTGTGCAATGGTTTAACTTGTGTGAATGTAGTCGGTATACCTACTGATACAGTTGGTAGAATAGCTGTTGTTAACCCTACCAGGTGCGAAACACTTTCCCTCTGTTATTTACGTCCTACCGGGGGATATATCTACTTGTGTCATGGTTTTGGTTTTCATTCATTATCACAAGTGTATAAGGTTGTTATTATTTTAACTTCAGAAGCCAACACCGAGTTTCTTTGCATGGTTATTACATTGGGAACTATGTCATGGAGAAAGATACTTACGAGTACTTTGGATATCTCGCCACCACCAGGTTCTTCCGATTTTCCTAGTCAAATGGTCACTAGAGTTTCGAGAACGTTGTGTTGACAAGCCACCTTTTACGGGGGTGATCTTTTTTGGAGGATAAATAATAATAATATTGATATGTTGCTCTCTTTCGATCTCCACAACGAGAAGATTCACTTCATTCGACTCCCGACTGAATGTACTCTGACAGTTGCAGCGACAACTGAGCGTTAGTATTTAGCAGTTGATCATCTTCTGGAGTTTAAAGGATACCCTTGTGTTGCACGTTCAGAGAGGATAACAACAAGATCCAACTATGATCACTGCGGCCATCATTGCAATTATCAGACAGGTGTTTTTTGTTGTTGTTACAAGGTTCATATGTATGTATTGAAGGACAAGGACAAACAAGTATGGAGCAGGGAGGAAACTTTCGATGTTCAGATTATGGATCAGGAAGGTTTACTACCAACTCCCCTCTGTCAGCACTTTGACACTTCCGCTGCTACACCTCCTACACGTATATTGACTTTCTCCGATCAGGTGTTATTGTATTGGTTTAATGGGGAACGTGTTATATTCTACGATTTGCAAGAGAAGCATCTCAAGGTGGTGGAATGCCACCGCTTATACGCTAGAGCTTTTCAGACTAGGATGAATGAAAACCTAGAGCGTCGTATTGGTGATGATGATAATATTTATTGCCCGTCCATGAATTATCAGCTGCACGCTCAAGTGGAGAACATCATGACTCTGAAAACCTTCATTCCTAAAGGAGATACAACTATTAAATCTGACTCTGGTGATGAGATACTGCACATTCTTAAGGACAAGATAAGAGGCAGGATGGCTGTCTACTGGAAGAGAAACACACTTTTTATGGTTTCTCTTAGTTCTCCCGGTGGTCATTCGTTAGTCAGATCCACTCATTCCAGTCGAATCTCTGAGCCTCTCGCATATCCTCGAGTCCCTCACTTTACGCACCAGACCTCGTGTTTTGTCCTAATTCAATTTTCTATTCAGACTACATTTTCATTTGAGTGATATTTATCTATTTTATTGAAGATCTATGCTTAAGACTGTATACAGATTGCGATCTGTCAATATGCTTAAACAGGTTTTCCATTCTATTCACATTAGTTAGTTATTTAACTTATTTTGTTACAACTACGTACTATGTACCAACATTTATTAGTTATTTTGGATGAAAGCAATCACAATGTTTTACTTTCTGGGATTCCACATGAATTCCTGTCATTCAAACATGAAGCTGATAGAAACAATTGCAGGGGTTTATACGAAATCTGAATTCATGAGATGGGGCGTCTGAACGAATGCCTTCTTCGTGACTTTCTACCTTCTAATTTATCAGCAACAGCTTGTAAATCAACCGCTGGGATTAGCAATCCTTTTTTGTATTTTGGGCACACATACAAACTTTGTAATATCAATGGCTTTGCCTTTTACTGAAACCACATCTGTAGAAATTAGGCTCTTCATGAAGGCTTTTCTAATTAGGGAGGGAATACATTTTCAACACAGAAAACACCCCAACAAATTATATGAAACTGGAAAAGGAAAAATAAGACATGAATCATTGCGAAACGAGGACCGAATAAGATGCAACTAGTTTGAAAGCTTTCTGGTCCTCCCTAGGTTATAACAGAATTACAGAAGACACAAAGTAACATATTCTAACTAGAAGAACACCCCAACAAAAGGAAAGGCAGTGGCATCTTATCGAACTCCTCTTTCTCAATATCAAAACAAAGAATAAAAGGGTCATTTCTGAATTCACTTCCTTCTGCATATACTATCCAATGAAGAGATCCAATAATAGGCAAGCGGGTCATATCGAACTTTCCTGTATCAGCAAAATAAGCCATCTCGACGCCATTCACCACTTTCTCCATGAATTTGATTTAGTGTATAAGCATGAAACTTACACCAACTTCTCTCAAGAGACTCCACAAAACGTACCTAGTTTAAAATCTTCAATCTGGTAATCATAACCTACTCCATATTCTACATAAATCCTAGCTTGATCTTTCATCCTTGGATCCACACGACGGATTTGGTATTCTCTTACATTAATTGGTTGATGGGTTCCAAAGCATAAGAAGGCACGAGTGACACTTATTAATATGCCTTAACAAAACCTAACCATTACAACATGCAAGAAACTAATTGATCCCATCTTGAGAGATTCAATTGGGTAAATGACATGACTAAATCCCTCACTTGTAGAGGATAATGGATCATAACTTAAGATACCTATATTACTATAACTACGAAGCATGAGACCAAATTTTTTTACACACCTGAATCGTGCAATTGACTTAACAGGCAGCCGAATCAGGATGTCTGGTAGAATCTCTATTGGCAAGTTTGCCATTCCTGCATTTGAAACAAAAATCAAATCAAACAAATTTTCAGTGCACTATACAGACTAAGGAGATCTGATAAAAACAAAAAAAAATCTTTAAGCTCTAATTCATTGATTTCAATCAGAATACAGTACCTGCAATTGTCAAAGTGCTGGGTGAATGCATAGAGATTGTATAGACTAAGACTTTGAGAAGGAATAGAAGCTAATATGATTTTCTATCTCTGAGATGTATTCATCAATTATAATGAAACCAAAAAAAAAGCCAATGAAAAGAGAAATACTATGGTTTATTCACCAGTGCAATCCATCTTCACCTACAGACGAAGAATATTGTTTCTTAGAAGATAACAAGGGAAACTACCCATGGATGTTCATGTTTTCGGTCATCTGTTTTCTAACCCAAGATTCTTTTTTACAATTTTCTACCGGGCTCATGCTCAAGTGCCTAATCTTTGACGCCAACACGAAAAACAATCAACCGAGATTAAGAAAATAACAAAAGCAACAATCAATTATACACAAATTAGACTCCTCCTTGAGTAACATTGTTTGCTCCGGTAATCAGAAAACTTATGCGATCCATTTCCATCTTTTCGTTCTCCTCCTCCTCTAGAACTCCTCATCTCCTCTCTCAATTTACCTTCAAACCCAACAACACTCTCCCCTCGAGCTGCACCTACAACAAACCATGGCACTTACTTCACAATCTCCCAATCCTCCCCCCTAATTCAACCTTCTCATAGACCAACTCTCTTGGGTGAACCTCCAATTCCCTAAACTTCAAATTCAACTTCGTCAGATCTCTTCTCAGTACACTCCAACTTCTCGATCTCCTTGATAAGCTGAAGACACTACTCCTTTTCATGAGCCACCAGCTTCTGTAATCCACATCTACATGACCACAACAATTGACATAACCAAAAATTAGATAAAAATTATACCAACAAAAGTATGTAACTAGCAGAATATCATTAATACCTGGGAGGAGTGGATGGAAGAGTCACTCGTATAAGTTGTGAAGAATGAAATGAATCTGATTTTGTTTGGAAAGGAGAAATTGTTATGCTGTGAATTGAAGATGATGATGATGATGATTGTGGTTCCTCCAGATTCCCATACAAAGCCGGAATTCCAATTACAACCCATTTCTATTCTCCTCCACCTGATCCAGATCAACCATTTACTTAAAAGAAAGGAGACTTTGTTTTAGGGTTTTGAATTTGGGGAACTGAAATGAGAAACAGAGAGAGTTTTGTTAGTGTGTTTTCAGTAGTCTGTATAGGGAAACAGAGGGGGTACTTTTGTAATTTTAGTATAAGAGAAACGTAAAAGATGAAGGTGCCCCGTATCCAGAGTGCTGGGTGCCGATAGCAGATGGGGTGTCAAGGGTGTGAATAGCAACTGGGTGCTCCTAAGCAGTTGAGGTACCCCTTATCCGAAGTAGGGGTCCATTTAGCAAATGTCCTCCGGGGGTGCCTTTAACAACTTTCAAGCTTAGTTTTCCAAAAATGTTTATTGCCCAAAAACACCTACAAAGTCTTGTGATATAGAAGACAAAGAACAAAAGACACAAAGTAAAGGGGAATATCAGAGAGAGAAGTTCTATTAATCCGTGTGTCAGACAAACATTAGAGCCTCTATTTATAGGGCTAGACACAAGGGCATCCCAGTAATAAATGAGATTCACCCTAGATATTCTTAACATATTTACACGTTTATAACACCCCCTGATGACATTGTGTCTAAGCTAATTACAAACGTACCAGGAAAACTCAAAAGAGAAAAACCTGAAATTGCATAAGCTTGTAAAGACTCGAAACAGTGTTGGACACGCAAATGTTGTCTCATTAAAACCTTGACAAGGAAAACCCAATTGGACAAAACCTTGATGAAGGAAAAAGAGTACAACGCTATAAAGTCCAGTGAATGCACCTTAATTTGATGATGGCGCTCCCCCTGATAAATACTTCAGTCAAATCTTGGCTTGGAAATCTTTGAGTCGGGACCTCCCAATTTCAGTGAAGGAATTTCTTGAATGTAGAAGATTGTTGAGCTTTCGTGATGAAAATTGCTAGTTGATGAAGTCTTCTTTTATGTTGCACAAGCAGTATTGTCTTCTAATGGTAGTGTTCTCAAGTCTTCGTGCTTCTTCAAATACATTGAGGACTTGCTTCTTGGATTGCTAACTTCTCGGAGATGATTTGCAAAAGTAGTTGATGTAGTTTCTTCAACAAAGTGCCAATACACATTTACAGTACCATAGGTGTTCAAAATTTGTAGTCATACCTTATATGGATCAGAATGATATCCAAATTCATAGGAGATAGTTATGTTGATGTGGTCTAACAAAATGACCTAGTTAATGGTGGGAATCCACCAAATAACCAAAATTAATACAACTCCCTCTTGGATGACCACCATGTTGAACTAAATTGCCTCATCAAAAACCTTTCCAATAAAACCCAATGGAAAAAAAATTGGATGAAGGAAAAAGAGCACAAATATCAACATTTTGAAAACAAAGGTTAAATGTCAACGAGATGTTGCCTCGTTAAAACTTTATCAGGAAAACCACATGGGACAAAACCTGAATGAACGAAAAAGAGTACAACTTTTGACGATTTATGGATGCTAACCCAACTGTATGAGTTTTACATAAAACAAGCATCAAAATAATAACTCTAGTCTATATCAAAGACGAGTTTATACTAGCATAATTCTAACTGCATATTTAAGAAACAAAAGAAAATAGAGCTTATGCTGCAAAATCGTGGATTTTGGTGTTTTTAATGACTCCTCAAAAGACCTATAAAGTTGATATCACCAATCAACTAATCTGGATTTTTGGTTTTGTACAAAATTTCTAAAAACACATGAAGGATTGTTAAACCTGATATGATAGAATCAGGTGGCTGCCTGAATATAAATAATTTTAATCCTCCAAGGATTACAAGATGAATATGTTCTCCGATCACATTTCTTGTGTAAATGCAATACGAGTCCTTCAAGGACTACCATGCCAAAAACATCATACATGGAGAACAATAATTTATTGAATCAATCCTAGGATTTGAGAAAACTAAATGAAACCCTCAAATCGTTTTTACAACGATCATATTTCTCATATAACGCATGAAGACTACACCCACATGTAATTTTTAAAATTCACGCTTGCACGGTTAAGGTGTTAAGTTTTGGATCCAAATATTGCATTATTCAAGAGATTCAATCTAATATAATTTGGATTTTGTGCATACCAATCACATACATCGATATTTCTCTGCAGAGGGGTTAACAACCACCATCTTTATTATTTCAGTAGCTACTGTAAATGAATATTCGACCATAGTTAGCTTTTCACGATCCTACAAAATTTTCTAGTGTATGCATATTTTGAAAAAAAATTAATCAACTGGTACCAGCGCCCGTGAGCATTATAGTCTCCCCATCTTCCAGTGAGGAGATATGAATTATGAGGATGTGAATCTTGTTTTGATAGACTCTATTGAAGTACTATTTGTAGCTTATTCTAAAATACTACTTTTTGCTATATGTGAATGGATTTGCCTTTCAAAAAGGCAAAAGCTTATACAAAATGAGACATTTCACACCAATTAATAATGACAGCCTTTTTTCGATTTTGATCATATTGGGAGAGAAATTGATATAACTTTTAAGTTAATTAACACGATGCTCTCCCCCTGATCATGGTGGAATTTTCTTTTATCTCATATACGAAAACTTCAAGTTTCGTAAAGTATTATCCGATTAATTCGAGATATATACTCATTACGAAATATGTCTTTCGACATAAATAAAATGTAGTCTTAATAGAATACATATTTACCATCAACCATGGATTACTTTTGAAACACAAACAAAAATAAAATAAAATGATGTGTCAAAACCAAAAGCATCGAAGATATGCAAACAAATCTCTGATAACTTGGTGACCTCAAGGGCCAATGTGATGAAATTATGGACACTTTCTTCATCAAAACAAAATTAAAATAAGATCAATATAGTCTCTACGAGGACTAATAATATTGGCTAACAAGCCGGGGCACCCCCTTTGATCTTTTGTGTACGGTCCGAAATTTCGGAGATCATAGCAAGAAGAAAAATTAAAATGCTCGATATCCCCCAAGAATGCAGCAATTTTTTTTCATTCACTAGTATTTGCATATTTGCAATTGGTTTAAACCATAATAATGATACTTTTTCCCTCTAAGATCGATAGAGAAAACCAAGTCTAGTTGACTTATACGTTTCTTCTTAACAAAAATAAAGAAATCAATGGTTTATTATTTAGATAATCCACTCTTTGTGGTTGATGAATGGTTTCTTTGATGGAATGGAAATCAATGGTTTATTATTTAGATAAAACCATATTGGATGATCATAGAATCTTGTAGTTAAGAAAGCTATAAACTGTGATATCAATCACATGATCATCGCCAACAAGAAAAGATACCAAATTAATTGGTCGTAGGTTTTTCAACAATGCATGTGATTCGTCATCGTAAAGGTGATCAAGTCCGAACCAACACCAATTTTTGGCGATTATAGTTTCATTAAAGGAATAGAAACTATGAACCATCTTTCGATGGTGTTTTGTTTTTCTTTTTATTTCCCTAAAAAAAAAAAAAAAAAAAAAAAAAAAACAAGAAAAAGAGATAAATCAACTTACGTTAAAGTTAATCACCGACCACAGATACATAATGAAAAATATAAGGGAAAATAAAATAAATATAGTAGTGTACTGTATACGGGAGTCACAAGTGTGCTTGGATTATCCACCATCAAAGAGGACTTAAGTTTGTTTCTCATGTGCTTGTGCACTCCACCGTCCAGAGATGTATGACTTGCTCATATATATATATATACTGCACCATATCAAATCAATAATAGATCAGATTAAAATCTTGTATAAAATAAATAAAGTGAAATAAGAAAAGGTCCATGTGGTTTAAAGGAAATTCTTTGATCAACTTTAACTCTTTGAATCAAAGCGCGTGATATAGGGCTAATAACTAATTAAGAGTATACGACAAAATTAATATATGTCGTAACTAGTGCACCGGTGATTTGATGGAGGATACACGGATGCAACGACAAAATTTTAAAAAAAATCATAAGAATTGAATAAAATCCAAAACAAGAGATTTGACAACTACTCCCCCGTCCCATATATATAGGCGGAATTAACCAATTCTCTTAAAATAAGAAAAAACATGGATTTCATAAATATCCATTACTTTTCTTATATTACCCTTAATATCATTCCGAAGATAAGGAACATAAACTTAATTGTTATAATACCTATACATAATAAGTAAGAGTGTATAAGGAATTTTTTTATCTTGGAAATAGATATCCGTCTATATAAGGGGACAATCAAAATTCAAAACTCCGCCTTTATATAGGGGACGGAGGGAGTATAAAACTTTAAACATATGATCACAATGCCAAACTAACAATATACTTAAGTATATGTCACCGTTTGAGCTTAGAAGCAAATATAATTAGACCTAATTAAATAGGGTTTAATTTTTACAAAATCATCATGAAGTAAAAAAAAATAATTGTAATAAAAATGGCTCAGTGATTAGAGCTACGTGCTGATGACGTCTTGTGACATAGAAGACAAAGAACAAAAGACACAAAGTAGAGGGGGAAAACAGAGAGATATTATATTAATCTGTGTGTCAGAAAAACATTAGAGCCTCTATTTATAGGGCTAGACACAAGGGCATCCCAGTAATAAACTAGATTCACCCTAGATATTCTTAACATATTTACACGTTTATAACACAAAGAAGTTTATTAGTGATAAAATGAGTCCCGGCTAATGTAGACTAGTTATGGGTGAAAATGCGTCGCACTTACGTTCTTATCAAAATCCCCCACACTTACATTTTGCTAGTCCTCGAGCAAAACAGAAAATTGACCCGCTCCACAGCTGGTCATAAAATGATAAGAAAAAGAATAGACCCGCTCCACAGTTGGTCATCATAATAAAAAAAGTTTTTAAGACCCGCTCTACAGCTGGTCATAATATACCTACAAACCTACAATAGACCCGCTCCACAACTGCTCATAATATGATAAGAAAACAAAAGAATTGACCCGCTCCACAGCTGATCATCATTTTTTTAAACCCACTCTACAGACGGTCATAATATACCTGCAAACCTACAATAGACCCGCTCAACAGCTGGTCATAAGTTGGAAGAAAATTCCTGAAAAAAATAAAAAGTTAACCACTCCCCCACACTTAAATCTAACATTGTCCTCAATGTTTGTAATGAAAGCACTACCAAAAGCAAAGTAACACGAGGGAAGATAGTACCTGGGTGAAGAGAGAGATCAAAAACTAGTATACAACATACAATTGCCTCGATGGTCAATCAAGGTAAATAGGGTCCTCCAGAGGGACCTCCTCAACATCACCTGTAGGAAATTACTCTAAAAAAGGCTTCAATCTATGACCGTTAACCTTCGAAGAACTACTACTATCCGGTGTCTCGATCTTAACAGCTCCATGAGGAAAAACAGTACGGACCACCAAAGGACCAGTCCATCGAGAGCATAACTTCCCGAGGAATATATGCAAATGAGTATCATACAGAAGAACTTTTTGACCCGGAGAAAATGACTTTCTTAAAATATTTCTATCATGCACAAGTTTCATTTTGTTCTTATACTCCTTAGCACTATCGTATGCTTCTCTAAGAATCTCTTCCAACTCAATGAGCTGGAGTTTCCTATGGGTTCCTGCATTGTCAAGTGAAAAGTTTAGCTGCTTAACAACCAAATATGCTCTATGTTCTAACTCAACAGGTAAGTGACATGCCTTTCCATACACAAGTCGATAAGGTGACATTCCAATAGGGGTCTTAAGCGCAGCACGGTAAGCCCATAAGGCATCAGGTAGACGACCAGTCTTTCCGATTAGGATTAACTGTTTTCTCTAAAATACGTTTTATCTCCCTATTGGAAACCTCTACCTGACGACTAGTCTGTAGATGATATGGGGTAGCTACCTTATGTGTAATACCATATTTCTTCATCAAAAGCCTAAAAGGTCCATTACAAAAGTTCGACCCTCCATCACTAATTATAGCTCGCGGTGTACCAAAACGTGTAAGTATATTATTTTTCAAAAACTCAATCATAACCCAATGGTCATTGGTTTTACACGCAACCGCCTCACTCCACTTAGAGACATAGTCTACAACGACAATGATGTATAGGTTACCAAAAGAATTAGGAAACGGACTCATAAAGTCAATACCCCACACACCAAAGACCTCAACAACTAAAAATAGGGTTCAAGGGCATCATGTTCCTATGGGAAATGGTTCCTAATTTATGGCAACCTTCACAAGTAACACAATAATTATGGGAGTCTTTAAACAATGAAGACCAATAGAATCCACATTGAAATATCTTAGCAGTAGTCTTCTTAGCACTAAAGTGACCCCCACAAGCATGATCATGACAAAAGGAAATAATACTGGACTGGTCACTCTCAGGTATACATCTCCTGATAATCTGGTATGGACAATACTTAAAAAAATAAGGATCATCCCAAAAGAAGTGCTTAACCTCAGCTAAAAACCTAGAACGATCTCCTGATAGTTCACAATATTCGCATACCAAGGTAATTGGGTAATAAAGAATAGTTGTTCATCAGGAAAACTATCCCTAACATGAGGAGAATCATCTGGGGTATCCACAACAAGCCTAGACAAGTGGTCTGCTACTACATTTTCTGCACCTTTTTTGCCTCTAATGTCTAAGGAAAATTCCTGCAACAAGAGGATCCATCTAATCAATCTAGGTTTAGTATCCTTCTTGGAAATAAGATACTTCAAAGCAGCATGATCAGTAAAGATTATGACCTTAGAACCTAAGGGGTAGGGTCTAAACTTGTCGAGGGAAAACACAATGGCTAACAATTCTTTCTCTGTAGTGGTATATTTCAACTGGGCATCATTCAGAGTTTTGCTAGCATAGTAAATCACATGAAGTAATTTGTTTTCTCGCTGACCAAGCACAATACCAATAGCATAATCTAAAGCATCACACATGATCTCGAAGGGTAGCTTCCAGTTGGGTGCCTGGACTATGGGGGCGGTAGTAAGTAAAGTCTTAAGCTTCTCAAAAGCCCCTAAACAAGCATCATCAAAGACAAATTTGACATCTTTTGCAAGAAAATTGCAAAGAGGTCTAGAAATCAAGCTAAAATACTTAATGAATCGGCGATAAAAACCTGCATTCCCTAAGAATGACCTAATATCTCTTACGGTTTTTGGGACCTGTAAAGTCTTAATAAGGTCAACCTTGGCTTTATCTACCTCTATACCCTTAGAAGATACGATATGACCTAAAACAATTCCTGAACGAAGCATGAAATGACATTTCTCCCAAATAAGCACTAAGTTCTTTTCCTTACACCTAGTCAACACTAATGACAAATGATGCAAGCACTCATCGAAAGACGAACCAAACACTGAAAAGTCATCCATCAAGATTTCTAAAAACCGTTCTACCATGTCAGAAACTATGCTCATCATACAATGCTGAAAAGTCGCAGGGGCATTACATAGCCCGAAAGGTATGCGTCTATACGCAAAGGTACCAAAGGGACAGGTAAAAGTGGTTTTCTCTTGGTCTTCTTGGGCAATAAAAATCTGATTATAACCAGAGTATCCATCTAAAAATCAATAGTGACTATGACCTGATAATCGCTCTAACATTTGGTCGATAAAGGGAAGGGGAAAGTGGTCCTTCCTAGTGACCTTGTTCAATTTCCTATAGTCAATACAAACACTCCAACCCGTGGTCACTCGGGTTGGGATTAATTCATTATTATCATTCTGGACTACAGTAACACCGGATTTCTTGGGAACAACCTGAACGGGGTTGACCACTTACTGTCTGAAATGGGGTAGATAATCCATGCATCTAACAACTTAAGAACCTCAGTTCAAACTACTTCTTTCATATTAGGGTTAAGTCGACGTTGCATCTCCCTAGAAGGTTTGGTGTCACTCTCTAAATAGATCTGATGCATACAAACAGTGGGACTTATACCCTTAATGTTTGCCATGGTCAACCCTAAAGCTTCCTTGTTATTTTGAAGTACGGTGACTAGCCTACACCTGATCACTATCCAAGTTGGATGCCACAATCACATGTACAGTCTCAGATGGGCTTAAAAACACATACTTCAGGGTATCTGGTAATTATTTAAGGTCCAACTTAGGAGGCTCTTCTAAAGAAGGAACTAGGGTAGACTTAGAAACTGGTAGTGGTTCGAACATAGGTTTCCATCCATTACTAGTGTCTAAAGGGGCTGAATCTAACAAATCATTCACCTCATTAATCACACTATCATCAAAATCAAACCCAAAGTAGGCCAGGCATTTCTCTAATGGATCTTCTAGCAAAGTATTTGGTAGTGACTCCTCGACTAATGTTCCTATCATGTTTACCTCTTCTTTGCTCGAATCATTTAGTTCAGAAGGTAGCTTACTAATATTGAAAATGTTCAGCTCAATAGTTATGTTACCAAAAGATAAATTCATAATACCATTTCGATAGTTGATGATCGCATTGGATGTAGCTAAAAATTTGCGACCCAAAATAATCGGTATCTGGTTCTCTGGGTCAGGGAAAGGTTGGGTATCTAGGATGACAAAATCCACTGGTTAAATAAACTTGTCGACCTCAATAAGAACATCCTCAATCACACCTCGAGGAATTTTAACGGACCTATAAGCTAACTGAAGTGTCATCTGGGTAGGTTTCATCTCACCAAGTCCTAGCTTAAGATACACATAATATGGGAGTAGATTCACACGGGCTCCTAAGTCAAGCAACGCTTTCTCAACACGGTAATTACCTATTGTGCAAGAAATGGTAGGGGACCCTGGGTCTTTATACTTAGGAGTAGTGGTATTCTGAATAATGGAACTCACGTGACTAGATAGAAAGGCTTTCTTCTGGACACTAAGCTTTCGCTTTCGCGTGCACATATCCTTAAGAAACTTTGCATAAGCGGGAATCTGCTTAACTGCATCTAATAATGGGAGGTTGATAATAACCTGCTTAAAAACCTCCAATATATCATTAATATTTGACTCCCTCTTAGTTGGAACTAGCAATTGTGGGAATGGGGCTCTGGTAACAAAGATGGACTTCTTGGGAACCTCATTGGACTCTTTAGAGACTCTATCAGTCTCTTTAGTTTCTAATTCAGAAGGGTAAACTACAACATATTCACTATCAGGCATGGTTACCTTTTTGTCTACCACTCTACCACTCCTAAGGGTTTTAATAGCATTCACATGTTCTGATGGTCTTCTACCTACTTCATGAACTCCTCTAGGATTGGGTTGTGTCTGACTAGGAAACTTGCCTTTTTCTCTCAAAGTCCCATTTATCTGACTAACCTGGTTTTTTAACTTGGAAATGGCCCGGGAGTTGCCATAACCTATATTTTACTTTCTTCTATCCCTTGCGTAACCATTTGGTTGATATTTTCAGAGCTTTTAATAAACAAGACGAGAGTCTCTTCTAAACTCGGGATCTTTTTATCTGAAGGGTTCTGAGTTTGTACTGGTCCTGAAGGATTTTTACTGTAGCCAAAACCTGGGGGTATAACCTGAGAGTTACTAGACTGACCTTGACTATGTCCCTTAGACCAATAAAGGTTTGGGTGGTTTCTCCAACCAGGGTTATAGGTTTCTGAATATGGGTCAAACTTTGGACGGTTATCAAATCTAGAGTTATAAAGAGCATGGGCTTTCTCTTCAATAGTCTTCCCTTCCCAAAAGGACTTGGGCTCTATCGCACCACTAGTGTGACTCAATTTTAAGGCTTTTAATCTTTTTGCTATAGCAATTTTGGCATCAGACTCATAAGATCCTTCTACCCTATTGACATTTCCTCTACTTATAAGAATTTTTTTCTTGGCTCCCTACTATTTTCCCATTGCTGGGTCTTTTCGGCGATTTCATTCAAAAATTTCATCGCCTGATAAACATCTTTATTCTCAAACCCACATGTGCATAAAGATTCAACCATGGTTGTTGTTGAATAATCTAAACCCTCATAGAGGATCTGAACTAGCCTAACCTTTTCTAAACCATGGTGAGGACATTGAGCTATCAAATCATTGAACCTTTCCAAATACCTATATAAGGATTCTCCCTCTTGCTGAGCAAATGTGTTAATCTGCTGCCTAATAAATGATGTTCTGTGCTTAGGGAAAAACTTTATTAAAAAGGCAGATGTAAGTTGTTCATAAGTTTCAATAGACTCGGAAGGCAAACTATACAGCTAAGATTTGGCTTTATCTTTCAGGGGAAAAGGGAATAACCCAAGTTTCAAAGCATCATCATCTAGCTTTTTAATTTTCAAAGTACTACAAATTTCTTCGAATTACCTAACTTGAAAATAGGGGTTTTCATTTTCTTTCCCTAAAAAGATTGGGAGCATCTGTATGGTCGCAGGTTTTATTTCATAATTTGCCTCAGTTTCAGCTAACTTGATACAAGACGGACGAGAGGTCCTAGTTGGGTTTAACAAAGCTTTTAGAGTTGCAATTTATGGCACTAACAAAGGACTAGGAGTACTTCCTTAACTAAGTGTCAAGTTTTCAAAGATGAAATTTCCGAAAACAGGACTCTCAAAAGAAGAGTCTTCGAGCTCCCCGACTTCACAAGAAGAACTTCTATGTTTTTCACTAATCAAACGACTTAGAGTATCTCTTTTCCAAGCCCGTTCTCTAATAACCTCGGGCATATACTAAAAAAACAAAAACAAGAAAAATCCTAAAAGGAAGGGAAGTTCTAAGCAAACACACACAAGGCTGATTCCACCATAACAAGACTATATCCAGCAAACAAAAAGCATGATGTCTCTCTTAGATTGTTTCTAGACCAGCTTTTATTCTTCTGAAAGGAAATTCGTTACAATTTCAGCAAACCTCTCTGGAATTAATCTGAATTAATGTAAGTCAAATAGAGACAGGAGAAGCTCAATGGAGCTTGGATACCCTGCCTCATCGGCAAACGTTTCCTTGGGATACAAAGCGGCACGCTCAACTTAACAATAATCATCATGAACTTCGAGTTAGGATTAATAGAGCAACAAATATGACTTTTGAACGACTTTCCTACTAAGCTCGTTACCCTACGATCTCGTTCTAGTCCAAATTTTAAGGCTTAGGTTCGCGTAGGTTACGTGTTCCTAAGGCGGGCAAGAAGGAAACGGTGATGAAATCCGAGTCCTTATCTTGATTTGGCCAGTCTTTGCCCTTTACTAGAAAATTAAGCCGTTTTCAATTTCTCAACATATATGCATACGAAGGAATACAGTAAACCTGCTGACAGGGGATTCGCGGGTGTTTAGACAAACTTACCTCCCATTCCAGACGGGGGATGAACAGCTGAAGTCAACTCGGGCCACCGACTCCTATGTCAGTGTGCGAACCCGAGGGGCCGAGGCAATATCGTAATTGTCGTCCTTCCCTGTGCAGTTTAATATTTAATATACCCTTCCTTAGGGTTTAAAAATAAAAATGTCCAAATGTCCAATGTCCAAAAAGGAAAGTGCAAAAGAAAAGAAAATTACAAAAATAAAAGATATCCTAATACAATTCACGAGTCAATCTCACTGGGCAGATATCCTTGTTCTCAACTGTGAAAACGGCCAGGATGTGTGTATGGATGTCATAGATGTCTCTCCCTTTACTGGAGATGGTGTTCGAGCTTTTGTCCCAGGCCAGGCTATCTCTAAAGAAATCTCGCGTAAACATTCTAAATATTTGAATGAGTGTACTTCACACGGCTATGGTTTGGGTGTGCTATCCTTTACTACCTTAGGGGAACTTAGTGATGATACTGTATGTTTTTTCAAGCGTCTGAAGAATTGTTTAGTTAGCCATGACGATGGTAGTGGTCTTGGTAGTTTTATTTTTCACAGATTGGGTGTTGCTATTCAAAAGGGGGTTGGTGCTCAGCTTGTTGCTCGGCTACCAACTAAACCCTCTTCTGTTAATCAGTATTAATTAAAATAAAAAAAAGATCTTATGTATTTCATCATATTTAAATATGAATTTAAATTTTCTAAAAAGAAAATCTAAAAATTAAAAGAAAAATAAAACTAAAATATAAAAACCTAAAAAAAAAAAAAAAAAAAATCTTTGTCTTTCTTTTCCTTTTCTTTTAGCTTTTAGCTTTGACTTCAAGTCTTTTAGTCACCAAAGTCTTTGGCTCAATTTCTTTTCGGTCCAAATTCCAAACATGTAGCACAAAGATAAATAGCAAAGAAACGTAAAATAGAACAAAGTAAAAATAATAAAAATAAAAACCTGAAAAAATAAATCTAAAAATTCTAGCCTAAAGGCAAGTCCGCGTTGGCGGCGCCAAAAATTGATGTGATTTCAATGATGTTGTAGTAATTGTTCGTTCAACACTTGTGAAAGCAATAGAGTTTAGACTTAATAAAACTTAAAAATAAAAAAAACTTAATTCAAAATTGATTTCAAGATATTAAAAATAACCAAGACACTAGATTCCACTATTACACATGAATGAATGATGCCAAATATTTTAAAACTCTAATTAGCCTTTAAGTCCTTTATTTCTTAATTCACAAATAATCAAACATATTCTCAAATATTAATTGTATTCCCTAAGCATAGACTATCAATTGATTAAACAAAGTATAATCTATCAAATTGAAGCACAAGTAATTAAGAAAATTATGTAAACATTTAAAAACTCTGTAAATGCAGTGATTGAGTGAATTATAATTTAAAAATTAGAAAAAATGAAATAGTTACCCATCATTCATGTGTAAATAGCTTCGTCCATTGCCTTGGTTACGCGAGAATTAGCCGCTCATCATGTTGAAAACCCTCTCAAAGAATTTATTTATGCTCAAAAATTGTTACAAATGATGAAAAGGGATAAATGATTAAAAACCGGACTTGTAACAAATATATTTGTTACAAACCGACTGTTACACAGAACGATAAAAGTAGACTGTCGTTGTCACTGTTGATGAACGACAGTTCTGTTGCGTCTAAAGTTCTTCGTGTTCTTCACAGCAGCAGTAGAAAACTCGTCTCTGCAACTCGATCAATCCTCTTTGTGTTACTTCCTAACTCTCTCCCCCCCCCCCTCCTCTATGAGTCTTGAACACTCTTTATATGCCCAACTACACCAAGAATATTCGGTAATAAATCCCAAAATCTCTGAATCGACTCTCATGCAGTCACGGGGAATAATATCCTGAATTAACTTATTCACACGTCTGCATGTAATCTGCACACTCTCAAAAGCCTCGTATACGCTCCAAAAGAAGTTTAGAACGCTTCCAGCTCATGCAAACCTTCCAAAGATGAGATAGATATTCCGGGAATCTCTCGAAGAACAAACGTGCCCTGTTTTCTTCCAAATCACACTACACTCTTATTTTCTCGAAATTAAAGCTCTCACCATCTCTATTTCGATTAAACAGGCTGGTCTCAACTAATTGGAGCGAGAAAAATCTCTCAAATCTTCTCGAGTTTGATTGAGAATATCCTCCCAAACACATATGCCCCTGTTTTCTTCAACACGACTTAACTAGCCAAAATCAATCGAACCAAAGACCCAAACCAAGCCTATTAGGCCCAATCAAGTTATCACAGAGTGTTTCAGCCGTTGAGTCTCTTTAAAACATTTTCAAATCTCGAACCAAACTCTGCCAGTGTGACTGCAAAATATTCCCGCCAAGAACAGCAAATTCAAACGTAAAAGATGAAGGTTCCCCTTATCCAGAGTGCTGGGGTGCCGATAGCAGATGGGGTGTCCTGGGGTGTGAATAGCAACTGGGTTCCCCTTAGCAATTGAGGTGCCCCTTATCCGAAGTAGGGGTCCATTTAGCAAATGTCCTCCGGGGTGTCTTTAACAACTTTTCGAGCTTATTTTTCCAAAAATGTTTATTGCCCAAAAACACCTACAAAGAAGTTTATTAGTGATAATGAGTCCCAACTAATGTAGTTATGGATGAAAATACGTCGCACTTACGTGCTTATCAGGTTTCACAGAAAAAATAGGAACATACATAACTTCTTGGAAAAAACTCGGGCTTCATAAGAATCTTGGTGGTCAGGGTTTTCGAGACTTAAAGATATTGAATCAAGCACTCCTTGTTAGAGATGCTTGGAGGATATGTATCAATCCAGATGAGCCTTGGGTGCAAGCAATCCAAGCTAAGTATTTTCCGTGTACAAATATGCTTCATGCGAACTTCAAATCAAGTTGTTCTTGAGCTTGGAAGGGGTTACAGAAGCAAATTCCTTTTATCAAGGCTAACAGTCGATGGAGGGTTGGATCAGGTGTTAAAATTAAAATATGGTTAGATGTGTGGGTCACAGGCTTGATGGAGCCATCAGTCCCAAAACAAGGTGCAGAGAACAATGAAGACTATATTTGGGTCTACGAGTTAATAACTCAAGAAGACAAACAATGGAATACTTTGTTAGTATAGCAATTATTTGAACCAGAAACTGCAAGTTTTATTCTGCAGATGAGAATACCAGTAGCCTCTGAAGATAAGCTCATCTGAAATCTTACAAGGAATGGAATCTTCACTCTCAAATCTGCGTATAATAAACTTCATGAGATTATCTTTGAAGATACAGAGGTTTCTTTGATGATTCAGAATTCAGAGATAAAATGGAAAGAGCTGCGGTGCATCCAAATATGGCCTAGGGTCAAACGCTTCTGGTGGAAATGTCTTGCTGACATTTTACCCACGAATGTGAGACTTTCACGATCCTACAGATACATAAATAGCTCCTTCCCTTTCTACAATCAGTATGACGAAGATATCATGCATGTCTTGTTTACCTGCCCATTCTCAAGAGCATTCTGGATGCTTATCCCAGGAGGGTCATGTGTCTTAGCAGGGGTTCACACTGACATTGGTACTGTTTTTGAAGCATGGATGAAAGCAGCACAACAGACCAGTTCAAATTTTAACTGGTTAACCTGGAAATGATAGTCTCGTGGACTATCTGGAATGAAAGATGTGAAGTACATTTCCAACATAATAAGGCTAACCCTGAAGTAGTTGCTAGAAAGGCTATGAGCTTTGCTATTTATCTAGAGGGTTTAAATGCAAGGAAACCTCCTGCATCTCCATTCTTTATCATAAACTGTGATGCTTCCTATGATAAAAATACTGGTCTAACAGGCATTGCACTCATTTTGCGTGATTTTGCAGGAAAATGGTGGGGAAGCTCTGCTAAATGCCATGCAGGAGTAAAAGACTTCGAACATGCAGAATGTCTGGCGTTCTCAGAAGCTGTCAAATGGAGCAGAAATATGAAACACACACATGTAGTTTTGGAAACAGATTTGCAAGGAATCGAAAGCTACATTAAGAAGCAAGCACCAGTGTTAGCTTTGGAAAACGAAGACATTTTGCTAGATGCCATTGACTGTCTTAAAAGCATCCCTCATTGGGAATGTCATTTTGTTCCTAGATCTTGTAATAAACCTGCTGATAAGTTAGCTAAGTACAACAGAAAGTATGGAGTCACTAGGGTTTGGCTAGATAAACCTCCTGGTCTTATTGAGAATCTTCTGGTAGCAAACAATGTAACTATCTCAAGTTAATAAATTTCACATCTTTGGCATAAGAAGAAAAAATCACCGAAAAAAATTTGTAATTTAAGAAAGAAAAATGAGAAAAATATGTATTGAGAAGATTTTATTTTTCTAATGTCACTAGTTCAAATATGGGCTTAGGTGACAGTTCAAAACTGTCATCAAAATACTTATGTGACAGTTTTGGAAAAAATTCGCACTGTCACCAAAGCCCCTGTTACAAAAGGTCTATAAGAAACTGTTACAGAATAAAGACTATAAGGTGACAGCTTCTTCTAAAACCTGTCATTGTTGACAAGTTACAATAACATTTTCTATACAGAACTGTTATTAAAAACTCATTTTTTCGGATTAAACACTTTTTAGTATGTTTTTTTTTAAACGAACTGTCACATGAACGGTGCCAAGGTGACATTATTTTCGTAAAACTGTGACAGTTTTTTAAACGAACTGTCACATGAACGGTAATGTTGAAGCTGCTTAGAAAACACCCTTTCTGCAAGAAAGAAAGGTAACTTTCAATTAAGTTTATCTAGATAGAACTGTCATCTTAAACACCTATCTATGATAGATTCTTCAGGTAACACACCTTTACCAGATTACTTAATCGCATATAATACGAAATCCAAGAATATAAAATAGAGGAATATATATATTGATTTAAATAAATATGTTTTTACAGGATCGCTTGTACAAAGTTGTACAAAATGCTACAAATATACAAGTAATTAGCATCACTACCCTACAAGACAAATGGATCCTTCACACGGAGACGTCCAGACCGCAAAGTCAACCCAAAGCAACGCTTCTTGAACAAGACATCAAACTGGAAACAACACACTCTTGCATAGAACTCAACCCTCATAGTCAAAAAAAGATTATACATTGTGATTTCTTTCTTGCAGAATGGGTGTTTTCTAAGCAGCTTCAACATTACCACATTTGGCGCCGTCATTGTTAGCTCAAGAAAATGATGTCCAATTCAATTTATCCTCAACTGAATATTGACGTTGGAGATAATGAAATCGGTGATCAGCTGAATCACTAGCAAAGTTTTACAGGCCAGTATCCAGAGCAACCACCACTATGTTGTCACAAAAAACTAATGTCAGTATCATTCATTCCAATTAGTTGCTTAATCTTTCTACAATGAACCTAAATTAACAATCGAAACATATCAAGGGATCATACTTGGAAGAAATAATACATCTTCACTTATGACATGATGGAAGCAGCGTCATTTACCACTTATAAGAAGGAAAAAAATGAATTAATGGTCATCAATCTATGCAGATACAAACACACACACCTGAACATGTTATGCTAGTTGCTCACAAGCCAACCTTCTATCTAGCTTTGTTGTTCTTAACAACCAATCCAAGCTGAAATTTTGTACCTTGGAATTAGAAGAGAATCAATCCGGTAGCCATTAAAAAGCAAACTCAAGCTTCCAAATTTCTGTGGAATATTTGCACCGGTAATTAAATAATAAAAGGTCATGCTTTAGGAAAAACAGACGCAGGATAGCTTCAAAGAGAAATGGGGATGCACCTGGATGGAAATTCCCTCTAAAACACTCTCCTGCATATCATTCGACAATATCAATCTAAAAATATATGTCATTTATTCGAAACAGACAAGATATTTAGATAGAGAACGCGAGAAATAAGAAACTAAAAAACATACTTGATTTAGTGCAGGAGTGGCCAGTATACACCGAACACAAATTTCTTAGAATCTTAACGCTTTTATCAGTAACTCCGTAGCACCCTTTTTACTCTCTGGTGTATTCTACGAACAATCAGTAATCATTCATCAATAAGAAGTACAACAAATAGAACTTCGAGCAAAAGATCCAACAGACAGAACTTCAACAATCTTCTCCCAATGATATCTCATAGTTCCCCAAATTTCCAGAATTAGTATCTATTGCAGTAACATGAACCCCATGCTTCTAATTGTTCTTCACCACACTTTAGATACCGTGACTTGTTACCCAGCAATAACAGAGTGGGGCAGTTGGACATATATAGGAACCACAATCACCCACTGCATGTATATGATTTACTGGCTAATGGCAATTGCAAACGATTAGATCACCGGATGCTTTGCGTGAAAAGAAGTTAACGACATGACCTGCTGTATTATTGCAAGTGGTAGACACATCTGCAACAAGTATAATATAATTAAAATATGGACAGAAAAAACAATAACTTAGTATCCCCAAGGGAGTATGAAAAACAACAAATTTGTATTGTAATCAAAACATGAACCATGAGATGAGAAATATTTTCCAAATTACTTCATTGCAAGAGGCACAGGAGTATTGAACATCACGAATGAGTTCTAAGTGGTTAACTATTCCTACTCAAACTCTCTTCACCATAAAATAGCCATTACATCTCCAACAAAATACAAGTACACTAGATAGAACGGGTGTCCATTTGGTCAGGGGAAATTTAATTTCAGTTTTCCTAATTATAAAGCTCCATAAACTTGGGCAACACTAACCCCAGGAACTCTATGGATTCTTCATGCTGCTACTTGAATCTGATCACACAAAATATTGACATCGATGAAAATTAACATCACATTTGATACATTACTGGGATTCTCCAATTAGCTCCTAATACCACTTATTATTCAAGAGGAGGTATCTGATAATCCAGCCATTCAGATTCTATATAAAAGAACGACCACAAACAATTTTTATGAAAACCAAGAAGAATTTAACCAATTTTGCAATGAGCTTCATGCAAAAAGACAAAAGAGACCTATCCATATAAAAAAGGAAAGAGGTACCTAGTTGTATACCAAAAATCGCACATCCATCAATTGCTTGTCATATACACATCTGCAACTTCACAAACAAGTTCTGTTTCAACTATTGTCCAAGAAGAGCACACTTGTGGGTTATCACTGTTTTCTAAAAAGTAATACAGGAAGACCAATAAAAAATCAGCTAAACCAAACCATACACAAAGAAACTGAGATGTTATGCAACGAACTACATGCACAAATGGGCTGCTATTTTTGTTTGTGAGAATTCTAATTCAAATTTTTACAGGACAAACCTTCCATATTCCATCATACCCATGGACCTTCTCTAAGTCCTGGAACCTTCCAACCTCCTGCAAGTGGGAATCAGTAATACAAACTTTAAAGTATAAAAATCTAAACATAAATTCGAATTTTAAATTATGAATATTCCAGAAACATTCATTCGAACTCTAATAGCATAATTGACAACTTTGAAAGAAGTTGCAAAAAGCCAAGGGTTGGAATCGGTAAAGCATTGATCCCTGAACCCGCACAACATGAAAACCACTAATTTGTTTGCCAACACAGGCTCTAGTACCAATTTCACTAATCCAAAATCTCACTAACAATATAAAATTTTGAACCAGCAAAGAAAAACTTACAAACTACCCCGAGGGTGACACACCCGGAAGATAGACAAGCTTGAAATTCTACACCATAAAATAAAAACTCAATAATAATCTTGCTATTCAAATCTACGGCTTCATAAGAAAGAGGAACAGATCCAGATAGCAAACCTAAATTGAAAAAGTAAGATAAACCCAGATAGTACACTAGGGTTTTCACTAAAAAGAATTGAAAACTTATACCTTGTAAGAAATCACATTTTTGGAGTCTTCGGGACCACCATCAAAAACCCAATCATCTAACTCAAGACCGTAACTTTTTTCCTTACAGAAAAATTACAGAGATTTATGTAGCTGTTAATGGAGATCAAAGAGAGAGACCTTTAAAGCTCGTTTTAGATCAAGCGAGATGGATAGTGAGGATAAGGGTTGAAAAAAATCATGAGAAGAGAGAGATGAGATCTGCCTATACATAGATCAGAGTTGTTGAAAGAGATAAGGTATGTGGAACCACAGAGAGATGGGTAGTATTGGGGAATTGTGTTTAAGCTTCTTCTTTTGCGGTTTTCGACAAAAAGGAGGCGAAGGGCAGGTCGAGAGAGACCCACTAACAAAACAAACCACGACCAGTAGATAAGGAAACTATGACAACATCGTGCATTTGAGAATGCCTTGGTTAGATTACACGAAAAGTAGCAGTTTTTATCGGAACTGTCACTAGATATGGAAGTGGCGGTGATTTATAGAACTGTTACCTATAAGGTCTCACTTTGATAACAGATTTTATTGAGAACAGTTACAATAGCTTGAGAATGGTAACAGTTTCAGAACTGTTATAATACATCAATGTACGGTAGCACTTCTCTACAAGAACTGTCATGGTATAATTGTTCAGCAACAGTTTAAAAACTGTCACTATTGCTGCCCACTCTTGGTGTGAGTTTTAGTTGAAACTGTTACATATATCTAATAGCCTATTCATTTGTGACAGTTTATTCGTGAACTGTCATGGTTTCGTTTTGTGAACTGTCACCAAAGACCATATTTGTACTAGTGTGTAAACATCTATACCAGTACAACCGTTGCCACGGTGGGAGGGCCGACCAAAGAAGAATCTGAAGATGGGGTTTGTCTGCGACTACTTTCGCCTTGTTTCAGAAAAAGTGATATTTTCGTCCCGTTTCAGAAAAAACGATACTATCGCTCCGTTTCAGAAAAAGTGATACTTTCACCTCATTTCAGAAAAAGTGATACTTTCGCTCTGTTTCAGAAAAAGTGATGCTTTCACATTCCGTTTCAGGAAAAGTGATACTTTCGCCTCATTTCAGAAAAACTGAGCGAAATTATCACTTTTTTTGAAACAAGGCGAAAGTATCACTTTTCCTGAAACGGAATGTGAAAGTATCACTTTTCCATAAACGGAAAATTAGTAGATTCATAAACCAAAATATAGTTGCATGATGTGTTACGCATCCTTTGTGATGGTTTGCATAATGCCTATACATTCAATTTTCGAGAATTGTGCCTAAAGTGAAAGTATCACTTTTTTTGAAACTGAAGGAGTACATCGTTTTATTAGCTGCAACGAAAAATTAGTTGATGCATAAACCAAAATATGGTTACATAAAGTATTTTGTATCCTTTGTGGTGGTTTGCATAATGGATATACATTTAATTTTCTAAAATTGTGTCTAAAATTATAAATACCTCCAAATTTTTCGTAAAAACTCTAAATTTGATATTGTTGTTTGTACTCATTGCGCTAGATTTTTTTATAACCTTTCCAACGAGATAAAGTTTGTAAAATTTCAAGGCACAGATTTTTAGATATGTTATATTAAAGTTTGCTTTCCAATTATACCCCTAAAAAAATAGGACACATAAGGAATTATAGTAATTGGACTAAAAGGAAGGGATAATTGTGTGAAGTGAAAAAGACTAACCATGGACACCAAATCCTATCTTTTTATGTTAATTGATCACTTACATTTTACAAAAAAGTGACCATATAAAGGTCCTCCCTCGCTTCGCTAGGTCGGCCCAATTGAGTGCACTGAAATTATATTAAGTGACTGGAATAGTTATTATATGTGGGCTAAAATGAAAATTGGAAGAAGAAAATTCCAATACTAGATAATGGCGGGCAAGAAATTGGGAGGGTCTATAGCCTAGGTTAGCCCCGTGCTATGCCCGTCCTTGGTTTGACATTGCGTCGTCAAAGAACAATATTCTTGCTAGTTTGTGATCTTCTCTTTTTCTTATCGATGATGTTTTTTAAGATTTATTTGGTTATACACCATTTGAAGTCATCAGAGCTGGTTGAATGCATGATCGTTTGGAGAAAGAGGTTAGGCTATTGTGTTGCAGATACGTTCAAGAGTTTAAAGCATAAAGGTACGATATAATAGTATAGTTTGTGTGATGGTGTGTCCACGGAAGCTAGTGCATACTACGTGGAGAAAAGACGGTGCATGAATTTGAGTGGGCTATATATAGTTTCGACATGTTTTTCCGTCATCCTTTATTATCTACTAGCTATTTGAATGTTAGAATTCCTGATTAGTGTGCACTTTCTGTTGGAGAGAGTGACATTATTCCAATGATAATAGTGGGGAGTTAGCTCGTCTACAACAGTTTTTAAGAATATGATTTCAATAATTACAGAGATTGTAGAAGATGAATGTAGATAATTCTTTTGTGAAATTAATCGGCCAACGATATAGTTTTCATCATTATTTTCGCTATGTAGCATGAGAAGATAAACATTGCAGCGTCTTGAAATGTTTGGAACTTGAGAAGTTGTCAAAGGTTTCGGAATATGACTGGGCGTGAATGGGTCTTTGTGTAAAGGACGGATTACTAGATTTCTAAAAGTTGGTATACGTTTGGAGCAAGATTGAGAAAGGGATATCCAGATATAATGTGTGACATTATGAATTGTTATAAAGGTAACAGTGAATTTTCGACATTAGTCATCGTTCTATCCGATTTGAATTATGTTGTAATTTGACTGTCACGAAATTCAAATTACATGCTTGCTTAGAAATCGGTACAAAACTAAATTGACAGTCTTTTTAAAGCCCGTAAAAGCACATTACTGTCAAAACATGTTGAAGTTTCTGAGGCGGCATAGAAGACTGGTGCATCAGCCGTTGAAGTCTCTTTGAAGTTCGACATATTTGGTATTATGCAATAGTTCAAGGTATGATGAGATTTTATGAGGAGCAAAACTCAATTAGCTAGTGATACATGGTCATAGAATCATGATCTAATGTGAGATAGACCCAGGAAAAACAAAATTGATGGTAGATAAGAGATTAAGTTGAAGTCATGCTTGATATGCATTGATACCTACATTAGTTATACGGAAGCTAACATATATAAAGGCTGGTTTTATATAAATTGATATCAAGTATCTCGGTAACTCGATTTGATAGATATACTCATGGAAACGAGCAAGTGTGTGATCATTTAATTAAAGAAGCAATTGATTTTCCTGGAGTTTACAGTTGAAGATTATGGATATGCTACAGAACGCCTAGGCACACTTGGATCTATTGTGATTGCTTCATTTGTTGATCGAGTGGTTATAGATGTCACCTCTTGGATCTATTGTGATTGCTTCATTTGTTGATCTAGTGGTTATAGATATCACCTCTTGGATCTATTGTGATTGCTTCATTTGTTGATCTAGTGGTTATAGATGTCACCTCTCGTGGGTGTGGTGCACAAGGTGAAGCAAGGTACGCTAAGATGGAGCTGCGCTCATAGTGGAGCAAGCTTAAAGGGGTACACAAGGCTCAAGGGTGCATAATCAAAAATAATATTTCCACTTATTTCCCATGAAAATTGTTCATATAATAAAAGTATTATTTTCTTTGAAAAATACCTAATCAAAGTAAGTTGATATCATCCATATTGTGAGTCTTCATTTTTCGAACTTTAAGATGATAATTAGCTAGGAAACTAGTGTATACCCTGGGAACCAGGGAAGCAAGCAAGTAAAGGTAAGTGAATCAGTTTCCCCAACTTGACAATTGGCTCCGAAAACTTTATCTACTAATTTATTCCTTGGGCATCCTTAGATTACTTTTTTTTTTAATCTCTTGTTTGCTTTCATAGAGCATAATATGTTTTCCTTTTCTTTTTTATGTTTTTTGTTTTAAAAGGCTATAAAGTCCAAAAAATTATATTAAAGTTTAAAACCTCAGAATAAGCTTACTGCCTACAAGCCAAAGGTACCTAGGTGAAGAAATAAAGAAAAATCCCCACATTCAGGTACCGATGAGTTTTGAATTTCGGTCGCTAGTATTACGTACCCAACGATTTTTTTCTCCTTTTTATAGTCTTTTTGATGTCAGACTGAACAATAATAGGCCAACCCATTCTATGACCACCCTAAAAATTAGTGAGAATGAGCATGTGTACACTTATTTGTCTCCTCCCATTCTTATTTTTTTATGGACATGATTTTTCTTTTTTTTCTTTTTTGACAATCACAAAATGAGAGTGACAATAAATTAACAAACGTTTAATAACTTGTGCATGCTTAGTTTTTGCAAAAATATAAATAGAAGGGAAAAGTATATCATTACACCTCGTTATTATAACTTTGACATGCACATTTGTGAGCAGGATATTATAACTTTGACAAGATAATAGATTGGGAGAGATTGGTGGAAACCAAAGTTTTAAGTACTGTTTAGTTAATCTGGTGGGCAACCTGGATAGGTATGGTACGAAAATCTTCTAGAGTGTACGGAAGAAGACAAGAAAAATCAATAAGGTATCATTTTTAATTACATTGGATGACTAAGTTCTTATAATTACAAGGTTATGGTTATTAATCGGATTGTATATTGAAGCCATACAAAACATAATCTTTTTGTCAATCTGTTGTCCCTTTGGTTGTCTTGGGACAAAATTGCCTAAAAAATATTCATTTTGTTATCTCAGAGAATCTGTTGTAATCTCTTTCAGTAACCTTATCTTTGCTGTGGCTAATTTAGTTTTACTATTTGAGCAGGGGCGGAGCCAAGGGTTGACTAATCCTGATTTTAGCCCCCTAAAATCACTAAAGCCACAAAAAAAAAAATTGGATTTATTATATATTTTGTATTTAGTCCACATAATGTTTATATTTAGTCCACTAATATTTGATAAACAAAAATTTAGTCCCCCTCTTTTTCAATATCTAGCTCCGCCACTGTATTAGGAGAACAAAAAAGTCGATGGAAATGGATCTAAGGGAGAAGTATATGGAATTGGAGGCTCGAGCAACCGTGTCGTTAAACTATGGAATTTATTTATTATCCAACAAAACACTAACGTAATTATGAACAAGAAGCTCATCTAGTTAAATACCCGCTATTCACTGGAAGAAAAAGAAGGTTAACGGTTAAAAACACTCGCATCATTTTTAAGCTTGCCGGCACCATTAACCTTTCCCCAGGTTAAAAGATCTACATTTCAAACAACGGTGAACTCGCTAATTACAGATTTGGGTTGTTTAATTAGCAAAATGTTAAACAGTGAATAACATTATACCTGTAGGTGCAAAACGTGCCGGCCCAACACAACACAACCCACAAAATCACGTGCTTAGCGTGTTATGTGTTGTGCTGTGCTATGCCGGAGATTATGACGTTACATACTATGCCGTGCTGGGCTGGGTTATGCAAGAAAAATAAACGTGATGTGTCGTGTTGTGCTGTGTCGGGTACATTTATTTTGTATTTTCCAATATAAATGTTTTCCAAAAATTTAGGTATTATATGTGTTATTATGAAAATAAGTCAACATAGCGATAATAAAATGTCAATAATTGGCTAGAATAATGGTTCTTTTGTGAAATATACACAAAGTGTGATGTATAGTGTCATGTTGTATTTTACTAGGGCTATTTCACACAGTTTTATTCTGGGTCGTTCGACAATCCGCCCGGATTTGATTACTTTCTTTATATTATCCTAAACGTTAATTCAGACAGAGCTAAATGGATTGGCAAAGAGCTGTTCCCTTTCCCATTTAACAAAATGGATTTCGGGTACATTAAGAAGATCAAATCAGTTCCATTTTTAAAATTTTCCTCGTCAATAATTTTTTTCCAATTTCTCGTTTGTTCCCTGTCCAATTAGATCTGAGAAGCCAATTTAGGTTTAAGTGAGTGCTGCTTTCAATGAAAATTTCATTGTTTAATGTTGAGAAGCCTAGTCATGGGAATTCTGGGTGATGTAGTGGAAGAGTTCATCTCATTGTGGTACCTGAAATCGACCGAATCCATCTACCGCCCGTGTATTTACACACCCAGTGTGGTATTGTTTGCCAATTCACACTGGTATTTGGATCGGTGTTCCATTCTCTTGGTGAAACTTACTGAATCCAACATCTCATCATGATAAGATGATAAAGTTCAGTTATTAAAAGTGGCAATCCTCATAATGACAACAATTTTTACATTTGTTTCGATTGCTCGTATCCCCTAATGTTTTATTTCTATTGATTATTCTTATTTGATTGTTGAATAGTTTTAGTTAACGATATGAACACATTTCACTTTGGAGATAGACATCGATCAGTAGTTATAGTGATTCCTGTTAAAATTCTTGTGTTTTTCTGAGTTCCAAGTCCATTTAAAATTGCAGATAGAATGAATTTTTGGAAACACATTTTATTTTATTTTTATTTTTTGAAATTAACTTAAAAACCAAAATAACCAAACATATGTAGATGTCCATGAAAATAAGCCACGACGGTCTAAACTTTTACCCGCCCAAACTGAAATAGTAGATGCATTCGTCCAAGAAAGCAGAAATAGTTTCCCCCATATGATGTAATAGTTAATCCTAGGGAATAGATTTAGAGTACCTCCGGATATACCACATTCGCCATAGTTGTTCCTTCTTCGTTTTCTGGCATCAAAACCTCATCTGCCTTGCCATTGTGCATCTCGATAAAGCCACGTATAGCTGTCCATGGCTGAATACCTGTGTTCTTAAATCGATTCCCAAGAATTTCACTGACTGTCCCTGAGACATGTTAATTGTCATCGCGTATGCCAATCTTACCGGGAATTGCCTTCTTGTCATCCTAACTGGGACGTCTGCCGAAGATGGGGTCAGCGATATTCTCAAGTCTTCAGCAAAGTATGCCGGCCAGGAGTTTCTTTTGATGAATGTTTTTGTAACTTCAAAAGTCTTAGCCCTCTTGTCACCTCCATATGTTGGTAACTCCACCTGGAAGACAATCAGGCGATGCAGGACCCGGCAGAAAACCTCGAACACATGTTGAACTCCCTTGTCATGTTCCAGATTAAAGGTATCGTTAATTTTAAGTTCCATATTATACATCCTTCCAAAATCAAAACGTATATACCTCATTTATTTGCATCAAGGAATCCGCCGTATGGCCTAGCAATTCCTCTGCCGCAATTCCCCTGGCTAGGAACATTGTTGTTTCCGTCACATCAGAAACCATCATTGTCAAACGCAGGCTGTCAATTTGTGTAGAAATTATGTATCTTTTATGCGTATACTTTTTATAAATTGATTGTAGACTAAGAAACAGAACATTAATATTACATCGGGATTTCTCATAAATAAAATCTATCATTTTTCATTCATGTGAAGAAATTAATTAAAGCTTGATTGATACTTGGTTTGACTTTCGTGGTTTGATAATCAACAGAGATCTCAAATTGATTGTTTTAACTTTGTTGACTATCTGTTCCCCATAAATCTAAACCACCCAATTTGAGATCTCTAGCTTCAGATTGATACATCATTTTCCACCAACGTATAGAGATTCCAACACATACTGACACTACGGCACGGCCTATTTCACACTGTTTTAAGTTGGGCCTTAGACAAACCGTAAGAGTTTTTTTTTTTTTTTTTTTTTTTTTTTTGAAGCATCCGTAAGAATTTGTGTTATTCCTTTATCTTGTGTTGGTTTGAAAAAAAATTGTGTTTTGTTCTTATGAATCCAAGTCGTTATTGGGCAAAGGTGAAGATTGATTTCAGTCCGGGACACATTGTTATTGAAAGACTAACACATTAGTCTCGATGTTAATTGACAAACACCAAAATGCTTTTCTTTGAAGCTTCACTCTGTCTCTTTCTCTTTTTTTTTTTTTTTTTTTTTTTTCTGTCCGGCTATTATCACCCATCTCCTCTACTTCTTTTCAATCTCTAATTTCATTTAAGGTCGAACGATTCAGAGAAAATCAAATTCCAACCTAAATGATAGCCCAAAAAGTTAAATACTCTCTAAGAGACTCCCATTGATCCAACTTAAAGAAGATGAGAATCTCTCAACTAAGAATGAGTCAGAACTAAAAATGAGAAACCTGACAATCAAACATTTTGGATTCATAAGGAAGCTGAGAACCCGACAATCTCTCATCAAAACACGAAAAATTCAAACAATGATAGGTGATGTCATTTAATGACTTAGACTTAGGTTTTATCCAATGCAAAGCTTCTTTTGTGCTCACCTAATAACTTCCGTGTTTAATGTTCGCCATCCTGTATAAATTCTTGACATCGAGACAACTCATAGTGAACCCTGGGTCATCCTTGCTACGTTGTATATTTACATAGTTTTATTCACATTGAAGCTGGTAACCAATTTCGATCCCGGAGATAGTAGTGCATCCTCAACTGCGTGCTTCCTGTTTTCCTGAATCCATAAGAAAGGTCCCAATTAGTCGTGTATCTATTTATTATACTTACAGTGCATAATAGTGACATGGTGAGTTATCACAACACATGGTTTCATATCTCTCCACTAATTAAAATTCACACACAGCGGCTTCTTAATTTGTATACATGCTTGCTTTGTACATAAGTTAATGTAATAAATGCTCATCGACTAAATTTCAATAACCTCTAGAGAGGTTCTTTATTTGTAGTCAATGAAAAGATTTTGTAAGAAGTGCTCAGTTGTGGATTTATTATGAATGGATCCTAGTTAGATGCTCTGCAAGAGGTAAGTCATTCAGAAGATTCGCAAAATCATGTTTCCTGATATACTAAATTTTATCACTGACTGTCGGGTCTCCTTTGTTATTTTGATCTCACAAAATTTTCTATCTTCCACAAAGTCATGTGGTAACACCTATAAATATCATTTGGCACACTGCACAAACATAGTTAATCAAACATACTCAGGAAGTTAGGTGCAAAACCTATTAGCTCCACATCAGCCTTCAGGTTGTTGAAATTGTACCATTTGTGAACAACATCACCGAGATTAGGTTTGATATAACATGAAAAAGGTGCAAGAGCCTCTTCCTGTTATATGACTATCTGCTAGGAAAAATAAAAAAACATCGGTAAAGACTCTAGGATTCCAAAATCATGAGATACTAAGAAACTCAAAAAGTACATGAGACAGTAAGAAACCCAAAACACGAACGTGAAGTCTAAAACCATATAAGTTCAATTCGTCTTTCAAAGAAGAAGACCCATTCATTTCGTGTGGAAAGCAACACCAAAGAAACTCATCACTAAGATCCAATATTCTGTCTGCGGAGGTTTACCTAGTGATTTCTTATATTTTTCCGGCCTTTCAATCGCCCAATTCCAAAACAGTTGCATTCTTTTCAAAATCAAAAAGAATTTCTATGCATACGCAGTAACATCAGTCATATACATCACCGAAAAACAACAATCCACTACTTTCACCCAATCCTGCAAGTGAAAACTGTCATCAAAGTATTTCTTCCACCTAAATTAGTGATAACCCTAGAAAACGAAGGAAAATAAATAATAAAGGACTTACATCCTCCTACATATAATTAGGAAATCCAGGATTGATAAAAGAGGCATTCGCATTACCAAAGGTTAATTACTATGACACAAAGCCTTCATCCCAACTTCTCAAGTCTATGACAGATGTTACTGCGTGCCGTGATGATTTCCCATCATGATATCCTTCCCAAAAAGCTTAAAATTACATCCACAAAAACCTTGTCCAACTCTTCAGACAAATCGATCCAAAAAAAAATTTCATGGTAATAATGGGCTACATATAAAAAAGATTTGTTTATCTAAAAATCTAAAAATGATAATGCAAGTTAGAGATAACGCTTTCCGAACACTGGTTCCCCATAAAGAAAGCGTAGCGGGAGAATAAATCATATACCCAATTAGAGAAAAAAGGTTTCTATGTAACATTAATTGGGGAAAATTGAATCGATTAACAACCCATTCGAACAATCTTCCACATTCAAGAGAGTTTCAGAATTTTTAGCCCAAGGGTTATGGTGCTAAGATTATTCAAAGTGTTAAGATTCTCATTTTCGATTGGTCTTTCCATGATTCTGTTAAGGCACATACAAACACAAAAATGTTAAAAAAAAGAAAAAAAGATAAATAAACCTGGCTAAATAATTGAACTAACAGAATTTCCCCGGAAAAGTATCCAACACTTATTACCTTACTAATATTAGTTATCATCATTCCTGTTAGGTAGACCTTCTAAACATCATCATTGGCCTTTTTGGTTTGGAATGGCCTTCAAGGAAAATCATACACCATTAGCCAAATAATTACCAACGCGTTTCAATATTCAGATAAATTAACGATAGGATCGGGTTGAAAGAATCTTAATCCTGACCTGCATATTGCGAGCAAGCCAAGAAAACTCTATATCTTGACCAAATGCCCTATACTTCAATTACCACCTTGATAAATCAAGCTTATCTTCCAAAACCTGTTAACTATCAACCAACATCAATTTTTAGTAGATTTGCTTATGCCTTTGGCTGATGGGGTGGTGCGAAAGTGCCCTCCAAACTAACAAGCGATCTTTCACAGGTTGCATTTTAGTGTCAAATGGATTCTATCCTAGCTAAGCCATTGACGCAAGAAAACTACTGGAACTACTACACAGCGTAAAGGGTCATAGCTCAAGCCATTGCTCTACTTCTATGTTCATTTCCAAGTTGTGCATTGTACAGATAAATCACATTTCATTCTAATCCAGACCTTTTGCAATAATGAATAATCCAACAGAACTTGATTATAGAATGAGATAAGGCCTCATAAAGAACCATATATTCTTGTATAAAGGATACAATCAATTTATTTTTGAAAAGAAGATCTTACCAATTCAAATCTGCATATGTATTGTTTCTTGAAGTCGAGCTTGCACAATTAGCCTAGGACTTCTACGGATTGTTTTACTGGAGGGGCCACTGCCATCCAAAGCTCTAAATATTGGAGAAATTGGTGTTATTCAATGATTACTCGTTTGTTTTCTTAACCAACCTCATCAAGAACTTCATATTATCAAACAATTGCTTGCAAGGGATTCACTCTAGCTACCATTGTAAGATAACTCACATGCAGTACCTGAATTCAAAGTTTCTAAGTAACAAAAGCCATCGAAAAATACCTGGTTGATGCAAGGCACCCATGGCTCTGCTCCTGAGGCTACATTTACCGTTTTATCCATCATATCAATAACCCAAAGGATCCACCGTATTTACTACAGGTCTACCTGCACGATGTTTCAAAGAATCCACCACTCTACAACAAAGCCAAAGAAAAAAATACAGTTTAAAAGAGAATCCCCTTCAAACCCCATATAAAGAATTGCAAAGGAACTGAATTAGGGATACCTGCATTTGTTTCTGGTCATCTTTGCTACAGGACAATTCAAAATGCTTTGCAGCTGAGCAGGACTATCATCTCAAATTTTTCATTCATGCAAACCCAATCACGAAAACGAATATCCATAATTCTCATTGAGACAATTCAACAAACACTTTTAGTACATTTTTTTTACATTAGGCTATCTCGGAGAAGTAAAGACTGCGGCATAAGAACTCAACCTGGGTTTCCTTCTTTTTTCTACAATAAAAATTAGAACAACTTCATTAAACATCAAAGTCGCACCAAAAGTAAGAAACTGAAATCTAAGACAGGGGTTTCAAGATTCATTCCTCTCAGTAACGATAAACCCACAAAAAAAAAAAAAAAACTGATTTTTCAATCATATTCTTCGAGTTTAATTCATCATCTATCTCAGTGTGGAAGAATATGATTTCGGAAAAAAAAAAAAAACCCAGTGTAGATACGATAGTTAAGGATAATAACATAAACCTTGATGGCAGAAGTATCAATGCCAACTTAGGGTTTCAAGAAGAAATAACGAACTGGAGAAAATTACCTGAAGTCGTATTGAATTTCCTTGTTGATGCTTATCACTCCAAAATCTATCAATTCTGAAACTCAGAGAAAAAAAGTTGATGATTCTTCTTAAAATGGAGACTGTGAGTGAGAGGCAACAACAATGCAGTTTCCTGGCTAAAATTTAAATCAATAGTGTACAGTTTCATTTATTTATTTTTTACAGGAAATAATGGGGAAGTGGAACAGTTTGATTCAGAATACTGTAGAAAAACCCATCGTAAATCCTAATGTATTTCAATCAAACAAATTGAACCGGATCGCATTAAACCCACGAACGATGACATGAAGAAAAAAAACGGAAAATTAAAGTCCTAGAGAATTTAGGAATTTAATGTGTTAATGCACACAACCGTTGGATCACTTCATATGAAATGAGACCGGGAGGAGAGGGAGAGATCATGGCCGCTAGTTGACACCAACGGATGTATCCTGGCCGCTGGGTGACACACCTGACACTGCTGTTGTGTAAGCATTGATACAATAATCTGAAAAATGCCCTCAAACCCATCTTTAGAAATAAATTAAGAACATGAAAATCATTGAAAATAGATCAAAACCCAATTGAGAAAAAGATGAATTAAGTAAACTCAGGTGAAAACAAAGGATGCGTTATGAAAATTTTAGTTACAGTATGAATATGTCTGTATGAGCCACAGAAAGAGAAGACTAGCCATTATAACAAAGGATAGTCATTATATATTCTGATTTTATTACATTTTATCGGGTACCCGTCGGGTAGACCCGATAAATACCCAATACTAATCAGGTTTACCCGCCGGGTCCAAAAACTGTTAACGGATATGATATTAGGACCCAAAACCGAATCCGAAAAAGCCGGGTCCGATTCAGTTCCGGGTAAACGGGTACCCGTTGGCAGCCCTACCTTGTAGTGTGATTGGATTGGGGCACAATGTTATTTAACAAACAAAACAGTAACTTGATTAAAAATGAGTTAAATAGTGCCTAAGAGAGGGTCTACCAGCACAAATTTTGTGAAAACCTAGTATTTTGTGAAAACCTTTCGTGTGTGACGTTGACAATTACTTTTACTGCTGTACATCTAGCCTGACCCCAATATGCCCAAAATCCAGATTGTTTATTTTTTAATGCTGAACGCTGTCCATAATTACCATATATATACATTATGGAAGTGTTTTTCTAAAAATAAAAGCATTACCAAACCCATCCTTCATGTGTCTAAAATGTAAATTACCATGGTTGGCATGATTCTTTTAAGATTGACGGAGTGACCATGAACCCTTTTGTATGTCGAGGATTTGAGGGACAGCTTGAAAAACCTTGAACATTGATTATTTCGTTAGTAACTACACATGTTGTATCCCTGACACAGTTTTTGGTTCACGACTATGAAATTGTCTTTTTTCTCCCTTTTAACTCTATTATAGGCTGATTTCAGGATTCAGTTAGGGTTCAAATGTTGATTTTACCAAATTTGAATTGCTCGGAGAGTTATAATTAAAACACGGAAGTTTGAGCGATAAACATATAATGTTGGAGGAACCTATAATGAACACCATCTCAGAAATCTTATTTGGTTAACATTTTACATATTTTTGTCTCATCCCATCATCCCATGTACACTTTTTTAATTGCTAGACATGAGGTTTTTATGTAGAGTAAAAATGAGGTATAAATGAGAGCTCAACTGAACTTACAAAACATAGTCAGTTATTTTGTGCATGTTCGCTTTTTATTAGAAGTATAAATAGAGGGGAAAATAATGTATCACCAATAATAGGGCTGCACATGGTTTGGTTTTTATCGGTTTTCCAATATTGAAAACCAATGAAACCATATAACCTATTCGGTTTCACTCAGTTCGGTTTCTACTCGGTTTGGTTAAAAACCATACGGTTTTTGGTTAACCGAATGATTTATAAACAATCTTTTACTTTGGTCAGGCTAAATTTTCAATAAGACAAAATTCGACCTGCTACAAACATAGTTAAGGCATGAGATTTAATACTAATACAAAGTAGATATCATCTGATTCAGACATAGCTAAAGCAAAAACTCCAACAGATTCGACAAAGATCATCGTTGTTCTTGCGAGTTGCTAGCATCCATAAGTGAAACAATATTGGATTATGTAAAGAGTGAAGAATCCTTACCTGCATAGAAAATAGGAATTCATCAGCAATTCAGCATACAACATAAGCAACAAAAGGTAGAACTGTGCAAGACAAATTAGCACATGACCTTAAAATAATTCTAAAACAATATAAAACAAAACAAGGAAAATGAACAGAATGTAACATTTAATCTATAAATAAATTAGCTACCATGTTAAAATTCATTTAATCTTTAACGGTTCTGAACTTGGGAATTTTGATGCATACTATCAAAGAATTTAAGTGTGTTCTACCATCTCAGCGAGGCCTCTCTACAATTAACCAGCATACTACAGTCAACAGCAACACGAGAGGCTTTAAATGCAGGCCAATAATGACCTATGATTTTGAAACAGTGGAAGGCTATCATTGTGAATCTCCACAGAGAGATTCAGAATCTTTTTCACCTGAGAGCTGACAATTGACTAAAAAAAATGTGGACAGCATGGCTAACTGGTAACACTATAGCTCTACAAAGAAAAAATATAAATGCTATTGAAGGATAATGAACGTGGAATCCATAATAGTTTTAGCAGTAGTGACTGTTTACATAGCTAGTGTTGGCTACTGATCCTAGCTTAGATGATGCCATTGTTAACAGACTTGGCCCAAAAACTCGTGTTAAGAGATAATGAAACTTGAGATCAGACTTTAACCAAATGGAAAATTAGTACAAGTGTGGAAGTCGACAAGAAAGTGTGTGACCACTATTTATGTTAAACAAGCCACAAGAACTGAACCAAGTAATTGCTTTACGAAATGTACAGCACAGAGATCAGCACTCTCACATGTTCAGGGTACTAGATAAAAGAGCAGATGCACAACAAACAACCTGCATAGAAATTCAATTGTTCTCATCCAGTAAAGACAGGTCCCATCTAAAACCAAAAACCAAAGACACGAAAAAGAAATTGCTAGTACTTACCCTCTCGAATCCCTCGACTCTAGAATACTCTCATAGTTTGGTATTTTATCAAGGATGGATTAGAAAAACTTCCTTTCATCGTATATTATTGGATGAAGAGCCAAAGAAAAAATGACACATTCAACTGAAAATAGTTTTGGAAACATATTTTCTAAGAAGGGAAGCAACAACAAAAGAACCAAGAAAATCCCTTCTCCCTGCCCCCAACATAAGTACCTATATTTCTCAAAATCATATCGAATTTGAATGAATTTATTGGGCGCGGACCAATTGAAGAACAACAAAAAGACAATAAACTTTGCTACGGAGATAACAATAACATATATAATTTTTTTACTAGACTACTCAGAATTGAAAAAACTACATGCTTTCACCAATAGAGCATTTCTCAAACTATGTTCGATACAAACTTCCCTCAATTGAAACATATTGTCACATAAAACATAAATTAGTGTGTGTGACATACAGCTCATAACAAATTGACTTCATAATTTAATCAAGAATTAACAAATTGATCAATACAGTTACAAAAAAACAAAATTATACTCAAATAAAACAAGAAGAAATGACGAAATCATACCCTAACTGAGTAATTACGAAATATCCCAAAACAAATTTAATATCACAAAACCCTAATTTTCATATTTGTAACATCAAATGTAACTCATAATATCAAAACCTATTCAAATCCAACGCTCATAATATCAAAATCAAAGAAGAAGAGGTAATAAAACGGTACATGCAATACCTTTATAATATCTGAAATAACTTCTAGTGGTCTTTGTTACTTGATCAAAATTTGTTACTTGATCAAACTTGAAGAAGAAGAATAGGAGGGGAGAGTGAAAGACGAGATTGAATGAAATGTTCGACAAAAAAAATAACCACTTGACCTAAAAACTACGGCTATGATTAGCTTACTATAAAATCTATGGCAACAATTAGTCCCAGGATCGGTTTCTCGGTTTCTTCGGTTCGGTTTTGGGTGCCAACCGAAACTGAAACCAATGGTATCGGTTTTTCAGAACTGACAACCATGGCTACACCGGGCTAACATGATTTCGTTTCGGTTTAGTTTAATTTCTTCGGTTTCGATTCGGTTCCATGATTCTGGTTCGGTTTTGTGCAGCCCCAGTCACCAACTTATAATATGCGCCAACATGTAAACACGATTACTCAATCGACTGAGGTATCGGTGGAAACTAAAGTATCGCAAATTTCTCTCCTAATCTCTCACCAGCATTTTAAGCATGGATATTAGTACATTGGGGAATAAAGTTAAAGTGGTAACAGCATACTATTAAAAATTCACTTGAATCCTACATCACCCTATTTCAAAAAGGTTAATATTCAAGTGAAGTATAAGTAGTAAGGTAGACCTCCCTTTCAAATCAATTTTCATGGGGACCTGTAAAAACGATCGGACGGTTTCGTGTAAATTGCACGGAACAAAATTATGATTTCCATTTGACCCCTTTAAAATTTGAAAACACCCAAGTTATTTGTCTTTTATTTATTTATTATTTTTATGTTTTTTTTTTTGTATCTTTATATGTTTATTTTTTCTTAAATTTTCATTTCTAAAAATAGCCTTGACGGTTGGGAGACAGATTTAAACCATACAGCTTTAAGATTCTCCACCGCATTCCACTAACAAATTTTGTTGCTGAGCCATTTGTTTTTTAGTTCATCTGATCACAAAATTTTAAGGGAACGAAAAAGAACATAAACACTAGCATTGAATGGAATGTAGAGAAACAGCTTTATCTGTTGTCCATTCCAATAACTTTCAGGCTCACATATGTAGTCTCAGCGAGAGACTTAAACAATTCACCACCTTATAATAAAATTCTTTCTTTGTTGTCAAAAAAATAAAAAATAAATGGAATGTTGAATATAGTTCATACCATCTCACTCTAATCAGCATCTGTTTGCAGCCAATGAATCAACTTTGTTACATCACATTGTTCAAATAGTATAAATAAACTAGCAAAAGATTGGAAAGTTCATACAAATTAGCAACATTTCAGGGGTGGCTTTGAAAATTCTGCAACGGAATAAAATGGTAACTCAATGTTTGCCAGACGACATAGCGCATAATTAGGAAACAGCAACATTCCGAGACAATTATTTACTAAAGACCAGTACTAGTCTATTATACTACCAGATGCCATCTCTGCTGCTTTATTTCCATTGATAGTCCAAAGAGCTCTCAGTCTAATTACCTCTAATCCCAAACTCCATTGGTAGTACAACATTCTGCTTTATTTTTGGTGGAGACAAAACAGAAAAGCAAGAGTCATAGATGAAGAGCAAGCTGAAGCTCTAGCAGCTTTGAAGCTGTAAAATGGGCAAGAGACAGAAAAGTAGACACCATCCAATTAGAGGGCGACAACTTGAACGTCATCTCAGCAATAAACAAACTAAGCAAATGACGCGTGAAATAATAATCATGGAAAAAAAACTTGTAAGCCATATAAATCTTGTTACTATTTTCAGTCATTTACACTGGATGCCTTGTAACTGCCTATTCTGATATATCGTTATATTTGCAATTTACATACAAAATATATAGTTAGCAACCAAAAAAAGGGCGAGAGACTGGCTGGTACCACGGCAAAACCAAAAGCTCCACACCCACGCCCACAAAATTTTCTAGACTTTAATTGCATATGGAGCTCTTACTGGCTAGTTGAACTAGGAAGGAAGATAAGATTCTCTTTGTGCTGCTATTTACTAAATAATTACTTCCAGATGTTCATAGTGCTTCTGAATCTGGTACTCCTATACAGAGACATGTTTACATCACCTTCTTGGTTCCCATCTGTTAAGAACGCGCAGAAGTGGTTCACCTGAAATAAATGCAGGACAAAAGTATTAATATTAATAACTAGAAACTGGATTGAACATCAATGTAGAAATGAAATTACTAACTTAGTAACTTGTGTACACATAATTGTGGTCTTCAGTAAAATGCAGAACCCCACTCTAAAATATTTGGATGCCCACCAACCTAGAAACAAGCCTCATCTCAAGTTTATGCATGATCTTCACCACAATGCCATAGTTTCAAGAAAATAAAAAGCTTAGCCATGATGTGTCTTGTCACTCTAGTGCCCAAAGAACAAAGTAGATTGCATGATGTGAGGTCCTTCGTCTTAAAGGGAAAAAACCTATGCCCGTTTTAAAGAACATGAGTAGCATGAAGTTGAATATAATTTATACAAAATGACAAGAGATTCGAAACTTTACCATTTAGATTCTAATCATCTTTTTGTCTGACCCTTTGGCTGATTGAGATTTCAGAAGTCCTAAATCTTTTTGAAGTTGAATATATTTGGGACCATGGGGTTAGTATGGCTTTGTCAGAGCTTGCTTCACCTTCCTCATCTCTTTGAAGTGACAATGGCCTCTTTACACACTTCTCGGATGCAGTGAAAGTTTCATCAGTTGATACAAGTGGTAGTGCTTTACCTTCAACAGTACAAGGATGTGTGGCGGTTATCTCCTTTTCATCCTCACTATCAAGGACCTCAACATATTCGTTCTCGCTGTCAATTTCAATAACATCTATAGGTAAAGTATTTACAGCACCTTGTTCAAGCAAAACTAGACTATCTCCCAAGTTCCCTTCTGTCTCTGAAGCTATTTGCTGTTCAACTGCAATGGCAGATTCCACCATGGAATCTGAACAAGTATTCTTCTTTTTGTCTAAATCATTTTCTGAACGCTCCTGGTTATTATTATAATGCGGATCTGCAAAATAATCGACGGTATTGCATTTATGATCACAAGTCATTATCGAATTTTCACGAAATTGGACAGTGATATATATGCATAAGAAACTAGAATTATGTAAACTGGTAAAGAGAGTTCTGAACCAAGCAATGTATGACAGAAAATGAATTATTCATGGATTGCGGCTACGACATTAAAGTATTACTGAATTAAGGTCCAAACAGTAGATCTTCTAGTGCAGATGCTATGCAACATAATAAAATGAACAAATAATTGAACTCCTTCACTCCAGTACTTGCTAAACCTGAACCTTTCGACAAAAATGAGTAGAAAACTCAACAATAAACAAATAGAGTAGAAATTTACATTTGACTTAGCAAAAGTAGTATTAATAAAGAATCTTTGGTAACTGGGGATAGAAGTTGAGACAAGTGTTTGATTACCATTCTGCTTACGATATAATACGGTTAGGTCGATGGAGGTGTTGACCTGGATGCTTGGATGGCAACAGCAAGAAATCTAAAATTTAAAGATAAACCTTTTTACTTCCATAACTACTATTCCAATTCCGGAATACATTTACATCAAATGTTTCATGACAGAATTTTCTACTTTAGCATTAGCGGTGGTAATTCTCAAGTCTTGACATCAAAAGAAAAAGTGATATTCAACTTTGAAACACTGCAGAAGTTACAAAAGCACTTCTGATGGTTCTAATCATTTCCTCGTTACTAAGCCAAAATGTGACATTATCAATTTACAACTTTCTACTTTTCCTTTTGAGTCCCACCCCTTGAATATAAAAAATCTCTGGAGTGGAATTGAATCAATGAGAAAGATAAAAGGGAGCCTAGCCTTTGAAATCTACATAACTCCTAATCCTGGAAAAACATACAAGAAAACTGAATATTATGTCCTCCAAACAAAACCAGTCCTGAATGTTATTCATTCAAAATATAACCACCATGAATTTATAAACAACGAACAACTTTATACTTATGCTGCAGTAACTTTATAAACAACGATACTTAAGAAATCGAATACTTATGCTGCAGTAACTAAAATTTTACAGGCAGTAAAACAAAACACATCCATAAGGACCATAACACACTTGTGTGCATTTCTCTATTTTGATTCAGTTTATTCCACTAAGCATCTGTACTATTGTACTGCACCAAAGTTCTTTCAAATTACGCGGGGGAACATCACCATTCGAAACAAACAAATTGAGAGAATAGTTGGCAATTACAAGGTAAAAATATGGATTGTTTTAGGATTATGGGGTGTGCACACCCTAATCAGTTAATTAGTGATGATAGTAAATCCATTCCTAAACCATGCTCATAGTACTGGGAATAACTGTAATGAGTGATTTCCAACTAACAGCCAGTCAGATGCTTTTACTAGTTCAGAAAGACCCCAAAAGAGATGGACTATTGGCTCTATAAGAAAATGCAACATTAAATAGGAAACTACAAAACACCCATACACGTTCTACATATTCAAGAGCACAAAGAGAAACGAAAGATGTAGTGGAAAAACAGAAATATGAACAAAATGTAACAAGCAGGATAGCATTGATACCTGGGATGTGCACATCTTCAGAATTCCCTCGAAGTGGAGAAGGCTTATTATTTGGCTCCACAAACATATTATCTGTCAATTCAGGGTGCACCTTGTTAGCCACACCAATCTTGTCATCGATTTTCATACAAGAACCTTCATTTTGTGACCCTCTTAAAGATAAATTTTCTTCTTCCATCTTAGAACTCCGTCTCACCAACTCCATTAACTTCTTCTTCCAACTCTCCATCTCATCTTCTTCTTCTTCCCCTTTCCAACATTCCAAAGCCCTCTTCTCAGTCTCTCTTTTATCATTTTCCATTTCCTTAACTACCTTTTCCAAGTAAGCAACTTTGTCCTGTGCCGTCTTCTCTCTTTCAGACATAGCATTCCTTTCATTTATCAGACCCAAAATTTCTTTCTCCATTCCAGTACATCTAGTTTTGTAGTCCTCAAGCTCATTATCCCGACGACCCACTATCGACATTTGGTTTTTCAATTCCCTCCCCAATTCAATCGCATAATTCGACGACACCGTCACTTGAACCTCCGATTCCATACACTTCCTCTCTAACACACTAAACTCATCATCTTCTCTCTTTTTCGCAGCCTCGATCTCCTTCCCGAGTTCAACACATTTCACTGTTTGATCCATTTCCATCTTTTTATTCTCCTCCTCTAGCCTCGTAATCGTCTCTCTCAATTTACCCTCTGACCCAATTCTCTCATTAAGCTGCACAACCAAATCATGGTACTTAGCTTTATAATCTTCCAATTCTTTCCCCAATTCAACATTAGCATTCACCATTGAAACCATTGAAGTAGCTTGAAATTTCAACTCTTCAACTTCTTCATCAGCCCTCTTCTTAGCAGACTTCAAACCCTCAATCTCCATACTAAGCTGAACACATTTCCCCCTTTCTTCAATCTCCATTTTCCTGTACTCATCTTCCAAATACCCAAATCTTACCATCATCTCCTTCCCCCCTGTACCCCCACTCTTCTTGTTTCTCTTTTCCAGACTCTTAATCTTCTCTTTCAAACCCTTACACTCATCCTTCATCAATTCAAACTCAATTTTCTTCTCTTTAAACTTCAACAACAATGTCTCATACTTACCCTTATACTCTTCAACAAAATACTTCATTTTCAGCTCATGATTCAACCAAAAATCAGCTTGTTCTTCAAGATGTTGAACCCTTTTCCTCAAGCTAGTATCATACACAAATTTACCATCTTTAGAAACTAAATCATTAAATTTTTTCTTCATTTGAAAACACTCAAACTTTTTCTTATCAAACTGGAAATACAAATCATTAAACATCCCTATAGTTGATAAAAGCTGTTTATCTAACTCAATCTCTTGGTATTCCATCCGTCTTAGATCAAAAAAATATCCTTCCAATTCTCTACATGTCTTCCTCCATAGCCCTGCTTCTTCCCTTGCATTTATCAACTGCAATTCCATGATTTTACTAGTTTCACCCATCAAAACAGAGATTGGGTTTTTTTGCAAAATCAGTAAAATTAGAAAAAATTGATAGAGATTTGTACAATGGAAGTTTCTCAGTTGATGGGAAAAAGGAAGTGGGGGAGAAACAGAGAGTCAGAGACTGTACTAAAGTACTCCCAAAGATACTTTACATTTTTATCCTTTGGTTTTGTTGTCTTTAATAAGGTAGTGTGAAGGGTGAATGGTAAAAATTCAGTTATTCAGAATCGCTTCATATTCCGGCAAGTAAAGGGACGGATTCCGAGGAGGCTGGTAAATTGCTCACGGCGGGGATCACCTCCTACCTATCCAATCGGAGGAGGGAGCAAGTGATTTAGTTTACGGAATAATATCACTGGACGGACGGACCATGGTTTTGGACACGTCTCCAAGGTGTAATCATGATTTCTTAAGCTCCATCTTTTTGACTGTCCGATAATAGACATTTACTTCTACATGGATGACCGAGCTACAAGCAGAAATAAATAACTTCTGCAAGAATGGTAGAGGTATCAAATCACACAGCCTAAAGTTGCTAAGATGTGTTTTCAATCAAGACTCTAGAATAGTAGCTGCATGACTTGAATTCCATGGTACTATGGTCATTACAGCGGCCTATGGATGAAAGATACTGCACTGTGCACAAGGTACAATAAACATGATCCAATAGCCAATGCACTAAAACACTCATGCGTAACCCTTAACTTAGACAAATGTCTAAAAGACGTGATATATTCTATCTATTACCTTATTTTGTTATAGTTGTGTTTAGTGATCGCCCTATAAATACAATACAAATGCGTTTTTGTTTCATATCCATGAAGAAGACTAGTTATATGTTTATCTCTTTGTATTCTTTGTCACCTAAAAATTAGGATGTCGGAGGAAACTATAAAGAAAGATCTTCCTCGGCATCGCTATTCTATTGGCTAAAATGTTTAAGGTTTTTTTTGTTAGAATGGAGGGAGGCGATTCGATTGGCTATGGTTTTAAAGGTGCTAATAATTGACGTACCTATCATTTTAAAGTTGTATTAGATATAGAAATTTTGTGGGTGGCTTCCGAAATATTTGCAACTCATATTACCTTTTCCATATTAGTGTTTATACATTTTGTAAATGTAATTTTAGTTGTGCTGGTGTAGAAATAAAAAATGATACAAAATGATTTGATTTTGCCAATGAATAAGTATATTGATTAGAGCTTAACGGCAATGCACATAATAATATAGAAGAATGATTTTATAAGAAAAATCCAACAACAAATAAAAGGCGCGTGACCCTTTTTTTTATATAAGTAAAATAAAGTGCTGACTATCTCATCTCTCCCCTTTCTCCACTCTAAACAGAGGCGATTTCCGGTGAGGGAGAAGGTTCTCCGACGAGCATTAAACTGCTCAGATTTACTTTTATTGGAGTAGATACGGGCAGTGGTAGTATTTAGATTATGTTATTTAATGTTTTTTCTCAGTTTAGAGCTTAGGGATTAGATTTGTGAAGGTTTTTGCCGTTTTCCGGCAATTTTTGCCGTCTGGCAGTTTGGCTGCGTCTTTATGGTGTTTCTATTTGCGATAGCAAATGTTTTTCCTCTGGCTTTATTAGATATCCTACTTTGGTTACTAGAGTTTTGAAGTTCATGAATATGGAGCTCCGGTCACCAAATTATGCCTTTTTCCGGTCCAGATTTGTGCAAACTACTCTGCTGAAGATGGAGCATATGCTTTTAATTAAGAAGAAAATACATCAAATGATCGGACTTTATCCTAAAAACAATGCTTCTTCCGATTTCATCGGATCTATCATATTTGTGATTTGTCAATTCTCAGTATTTCTACTCTTTCTCTAGTCGGAATACTCAACCTCATTGCAATATGTTTTTCTTGTTACTTAAAAGGTTCTTCGTGTTCTTAAACACTGTGTATCCATGGATTTATCATTAATGAAATTCGAGCTTATTATCAAAAAAAAAAAAAAAAATACTACCACCAAAGTGGCAAAGGTACTCCTTTGTTTTTCTTTATAGGATAATGTGAAGGTTGAATAGTAATTCTCCAAAGTGTTTCTTATTCCGGAAAGAAAATGATGAATAACCGGGATGGATTTATTCCAGAAGAGGCTGGTTAAGTGATTTTTTTTTTCTTGCTAAACCACCAAATTTCATTCATTCACAAAACTTGAGTGATTACAAGTGGGATAAAACTTTCCTTACAAACCAAAATGCAACAAGTGATATTAACTAATAATCTGAGAAGAGAAATATCGGAGAACCGTAAAACCACCAACATTGTATATTCGAAAGAGAGGAAGATAATGTTTTTTGGAATACCATTTTGATATGATTTCTTCTTGAAGAAGATGTGCTCCCATGAGTATAGAATAATTTTCCCAATTCTTAAATGAAAGCGCCATTATCGGAGCACTTTGATCTTGTTGTTCTTCACAGAGACCCAAAGTTTGCCGGAGAAAAACGTCGTTCATCAAACTCCCACTTAAACCAAACCAGAAACAGTGGATTAACACCATAAAGGTGCAGTCAATAAACACCATAAAGGTGCGGAAAGAAGTGTGAAAACACACACAAGAAAAAGTCGTTAATCGACAGCTAAGTAGCCGTTAATCGGCAAGAACAGGGAAGAACAAAAACTAAACCCTAGAATCATAAAACTACTCTAAAGAAAAGCAATAGAAATTAAAAACTTAAACCAAGCCTATATCTATAACGACAAAAGCAAAGAGGAGCTCAAATCTACTCCGTGGAGCAGATCTGAGCTCCTCGGAGAATGCCCGATTTTGACTGTTAGCTCATCGGAAATCACCCTAGAGTAGAGAAGGTTTTTGCTTAAGTGATTTATGAGTAATAAATGCATGACGTGGTAAGACATACCCTCAAACCTCATTACAACACTACCCATATGGATTGACATACTACTCTGGGCGTACAATAACATGATCCAATAGCCATATGGTTTTTGTTCACGTTTTTTCCAATATATATCAGTGTATTTTTTTAATAGTTTTATGCCCTCTATATAAGTTGTGAACTCCAATAACCATGTACTCTTTGCTTACTACACAAATGTCTAAAAGACGTGATTATCAATTTCTTTTCTTTTTTTTCTTCTTTTGATGGATTGGAACAGTGGTCTTGGGTTACATCCTTAACTTCTTACAAGGAGTTATTTCTGGCAATTATGAGGTTCGAACCCCTACCTCCTCAGTGGTAGGGAGCATCTCATTCGAGTAGTGGTGCTTGTGTTGAATACTCCCCCTGTAAATACACGACAAGTGCGTTTTTCTTTTATATCTATGAAGATAAGTTATTTGGAGTTTATATTTGTTCTCCTCTTTGTCACCTAGAAATTAGGATGTTGGAGGAAACTATAAAGAAAGATCTTCATCCACGTCACTTTTCTATATGATAAGATATTTAGGGTTTATTTCGTACAAACGCAAGGTGACCGGCTATGGCTTCAAAATTGTCGGTTGTTGGTAATGCTACCTTCTAAGGAGGAACCTATCATCTGAAAGATTTGTGTGGGAAGTGAGATATTTACACCTCCATATTATAGATATTATCTCTCCCATGTTTGTGTTTGTTCTATTTATAAATGTTATCTTAGTTTTGCCTGTACAAAAAAGGAAAGGATTAAAAAAAGTAACGGCTTGCCGATAAGCATCTGTACTGATTAAAGATCAAAAAATGATACATGACAATAATAATAATAAAAATTGATGCTAAAAATGATATTTTTCGACTAGATAACCTATTAAGAAGAAGGTGTCTTACGACTAATCCTAGATGCAGTCTATGTCACCTAGAAGATGAGACTGCAGACCATCTGTTTCTACATTGTACTAACTCCTCAAAGGTTTGGAATTTATTCTTCTTGAGTTATAATTTGAAATGGGTTCAGGGAAGAATATGGAGCAACAATTACTGGCTTGGAAGCTGAGAAATGGAGGGAATAGAGGTCGAAAAATATGGCAAGTGCTTATATTTGCAATATTATGGATCATTTGTGAGGAAAGAAACCTTCGAGTCATGGCGAAAAAAATGGGCACAGATTCTAAAGTGATCATAGATGAGATTAAGAGCACAAAATTTCTCTGGATTTCGACCTCAAATTGGTTTAGATATGTGCACTTCAGTCAACTTATGACTCATTGGAAGGTTATTCTGAAAGGAAGATGTCACTAAATTGTAACAAATAATGGAGATTGATATATGGATAATGTAATTTTTTTTCTCTTTTAATAAAATTATAACCTTTTTCTTTGCAAAAGAAAAAGTCATTAAGAAAAAATTATAGGCCATAAAAGGCACATGAAACCTTTCAACCTCACGATATTTATGAAAAATACTAAACATCCAAAACAATTTCTAAGATGTAAAATGTACTTTTAGCTCTCTACATGTCTTCCTCCATTGTTCTGCTTCTTCTCTTGCCTTTTTCAATAGCAATTTTATGAATTTACTGCTCTCACCAATTCAAACAGAGATTGTTGTTCATAAATGAGTAAAAGTAGAGTAAACATAATAATATCATGGGGACAATTCGAAACATAAGGCTTATCGCCTTTTTGGATACCACTCCAGAAGCTGTTTTTTGATTCGTTGAAGCAGAAAAATTAAAAGTTAGTATGGATACCCAATTTCATAATGACTTCTAGAGGTAAAAAAGTTAAAAGTAGTGAAGCAAATACATTTTTCTTCTGAATTTTGTTGTTGGTATGCAAACATGCTATTAATATTTATGTGTTGAGATTAATGCATTTTACAGTTTACTGAAATGCAAAAAAAAAAAGTTAAAAATATTTGTCAGTGTGAACTCAAGAAGTTTGGGGTCCAAGTAATTACTGTAGCTTACTTGGAGTGTTAGCCAAACAACTACATAGCTAAGTTTCCTAATTTTCTATGTTTTAGAAATGTCTAGAGGTCAGTTGTAAAGGCTATAAAAGCCATGTTTCTGTAACAGTTTAGCGCAATGAAAAAATAGAAGAATAAATAGACAAAAAAGAAAACAGGAAAAAAGAAAGAAAGATTTGTAACAACTGTTAAGAGAGTTTCAAAGTTAGATAAGAGAGATCAATCTAAGTACTACAAAAAACTAGTTTCTAAAGTTCAGCTTCTCTTCTATTTTTCTAAGTCTTACAAAGTGCTTGAGTTGCTCTAATTTATCAATACTCAAGTACTACTGATTGTATTCACAACCTATCTATTAGAGTTCTCCAATAATCTCCCCAATAACACAACAGTTGTATCAAGAGTTGGTACGATCTAATCGGCGATCACTTCGGCAAACAATCATGTCTAGCAGCAATCAATCTTCCATTGAAGTACCGATATTTTTCGGTGAAAACTATGATTTTCGGTGCATAAAAATGAAGACATGCTTCCTATCTCAGGAGCTATGGGAAGTCGTTGATAGTGGTGTGACCATGATGGAGACAGAAAATATGACTCAAAAACAACATAAGAAACTAAAGAATCTGAGATTGAAAGATCACAAATCCTTGTACACAATTCAGATGGCAATGGATGATACGATATTTCCGCGAATTATGGGAGCTACAAAAGCAAAAGCTGCGTGGGTTAGACTAAAGGAGGAGTTTCAAGGAAACGACAAGGTTCGTTCGGTTAAATTACAATCTCTTAGAAGAGATCTAGAAAACATTAAAATGAAAGAGTCCGATCCTTCAAAAGATTACTATTCAAGAGTTAAAGAGGTTGTTAATCAGATGAGTAGCTATGGAGAAAATATTGGTGATAAAAAGTTGGTAGAAAAAATACTTATCAGTCATACTGATAAGTACGATCCTATTGTTACTGCCATTGAAGAGTCAAAAGATATTACAACTCTTTTTGTAACAGAACTTATGGGTTCAATTGAAGCCTATGAATAAAGGTTAAGCAGGCGTCATGAAGCTCCTATTGGAAGTGCTTTTCAGTCTAAACTTAAGGCTAGAAAATTTGGAAAATAAAGTGAAGATTACAATGAGAGTTTTAGAGAAGAAGAAGAAAACTACGGAGACACTAAAGAAAAGAAAGATTTTCCACCATGTAGAATTTGCAAAAAACAAAATCATCAAGAGAAATATTGTTGGTTCGATGAAAGCAAGCCAAAATGCTATATTTATCGGCGACATGGACATCTCGCTAAAGACTGTTGTTCGAAAAGAAATTACCAAGCTAATTACCATGAAGAAGAATATGAAGAAAAGCATATGTTTTATGCTTGCCAAGCAACATCAAAAGAGAAAAGTGAAGCCTGTTACATCGACAGTGGTTGCAGTAATCACATGACATGTAACAAAAATATTTTTAGCTACATAGATACATCTATCGAATCTCTAATTCGCCGGGGAAATGGTGACTTAGTCGAGTCCAAAGGAAAAGGTACAGTAGCTATACAAACTAGTAAAGGTATTAGACTTATTAAAGATGTTTTTCTAGTCACAGTCCTAAAAGTCAATCTACCGAGTGTTGGCAAAATGGTGGTAAATGGGTACTCTCTATACTTTACTGATGGTTTATTCTTTATATATGATAAGAGGAATAAGAATCAAGATATTGCAAAAGTAAAAGTTTAAGATAGAAACTTTTCAATCTATTGGAACTATGCAACGAATACAGTAATGAAAACTGAAGTCGTCAAGGACTCACAGTTCCAATCTCTAAAGCTGCAAAAAAATCAGAAGTCAACAAAAGTTTGTGAAGATTGCAAACATGGAAAATAACTTCCTACATATCAAAAATTTTGGAGACCAAGACCAGTTTGTGGTACATATGAGACTTTCAATTTTACTGCCGTAGAACCAAATATTTTCTCCAAAGAATTGATTCGTGATAGCCAGTTGAAGCTTACCAAGAAATTTCCTTCGCAGTAAATGTGAAAATGCATTAAGGAGGAGTGTTGAGATTAATGCATTTTACAGTTTACTGAAATGCAAAACAAAACAAAACAAAAAGGTAAAAATATCTGTCAGTGTGAACTCAAGAAATTCGGGGGGGGCAAGTAATTACTGTAGCTTACTTTGAGTGTTGGCCAAACAACTACATAGCTAAGTTTCCTAATTTTCTATGTTTTAGAAGTGTCTAGAGTTCAGTCTTAAAGGCTATAAAAGCCATGTTTCGGTAACAGTTTAGAGCAATGAAAAAAGAGAAGAAAAAAGAGACAAAAATAAAATAAAATAAGATTTGTAACAACCATTAAGAAAGTTTAAAAGTTAGATAAGAGAGATCAATATAAGTACTACAAAACTAGTTTCTAAAGTTCAACTTCTCTTCTATTTTTCTAAGTCTTACAAAGTGCTTGAGTTGCTCTAATTTATCAACACTCAAGTACTACTAATTCTATCCACAACCTATCTATTAGAGTTCTCCCATAATCTTCTCAATAACCCAACAGTTGTATCAAGAGCTTGTTCGATCTGATCGGCGTTCACTTCCGCATACAATCATGTCTAGCTGCAATCATTCTTCCATTGCAGTACCGATATTTTTCGGTGAAAACTATGATTTTTGGTGCATAAAAATGAAGACATACTTCTTATCTCATGAGCTATGGGAAGTTGTTGATAGTGGTGTGACCATGATGGAGACAGAAAATATGACTCAAAAACAACATAAGCAACTAAAGAATCTGAGATTGAAAGATCACAAATCCTTGTACACAATTCAGATGGCAATGGATGATACGATATTTCCGCGAATTATGGGAGCTACAAAACCAAAAGCTGCGTGGGTTAGACTAAAGGAGGAGTTTCAAGGAAACGACAAGGTTCGTTCGGTTAAATTACAATCTCTTAGAATAGACCTAGAAAACATTAAAATGAAAGAGTCTGAGCCTTCAAAAGATTACTATTCAAGAGTTAAAGAGGTTGTTAATCAGATGAGTAAATATGGAGAAAATATTGGTAATAAAAAGTTGGTAGAAAAAATACTTATCAGTCTTACTTATAAGTACGATCCTATTGTTACTGCCATTGAAGAGTCAAAAGATATTACAACTCTTTTTGTAACAGAACTTATGGGTTCAATTGAAGCCTATGAATAAAGGTTAAGCAGGCGTCATGAAGCTCCTATTGGAAGTGCTTTTCAGTCTAAACTTAAGGCTAGAAAATTTGGAAAATAAAGTGAAGATTACAATGAGAGTTTTAGAAAAGTAGAAGAAAACTACGGAGACACTAAAGAAAAGAAAGATTTTCCACCATGTAGAATTTGCGAAAAACAAAATCATCTAGAGAAATATTGTTGGTTCGATGAAAACAAGCCAAAATGCTATATTTATCGGCGACATGGACATCTCGCTAAAGACTGTTGTTCAAAAAGAAATTACCAAGCTAATTACCATGAAGAAGAGCATATGTTTTATGCTTACCAAGCATCATCAAATGAGAAAAAGTGAGGCCTAGTACATCGACAGTGGTTGCAGTAATCACATGACATGTAAAAAATATATTTTTAGCTACATAGATACATCTATCGAATCTCTAATTTGCGGGGGAAATGGTGACTTAGTCGAGTCCAAAGGAAAAGGTACAGTAGCTATACAAACTAGTAAAGGTATTAGACTTATTAAAGATGTTTTTCTAGTCACAGTCCTAAAAGCCAATCTACCGAGTATTGGCCAAATGGTGGAAAATGGGTACTCTCTATATTTACTGATGGTTTATTCTTTATATATGATAAGAGGAATAAGAATCAAGATATTGCAAAAGTAAAAGTGTAAGAGAGAAACTTTTCAATCTATTGGAACTATGCAACGAATACAGTAATGAAAACTGAAGTCGTCAAGGACTCACAGTTCCAATCTCAAAATCTGCAACAAAATCATAAGTCAACAAAAGTTTGTGAAGATTGGAAACATGGAAAATAACTTCCTACATAACAAAATTTTTGGAGACCAAGACCAGTTCGTGGTACATATGAGACTTGCGATTTTACGGCCGTAGAACCAAATATTTTCGCCAAAGAAATGATTCGTGATAGCCAGTTGAAGCTTACCAAGAAATATCCTTCGCAGTACATGTGAAAATGAATTAAGGAGGAGTGTTGAGATTAATGCATTTTATAGTTTACTGAAATGCAAAAAAAAAAAAAAAAAAAAGTAAAAATATCTATCAGTGTGAACTCATGAAATTCGGGGGCAAGTAACTACTGTAGCTTACTTTGAGTGTTGGCCAAACAACTACATAGCTAAGTTTCCTAATTTTCTATGTTTTAGAAATGTCTAGAGGTCAGTTGTAAAGGCTATAAAAGCCATGTTTCTGTAAAAGTTTAGAGCAAAGAAAAAAGAGAAGAAAAAATAGACAAAAAAAAAGAAAAAAGATTTGCAACAACCGGTAAGAGAGTTTCAAAGTTAGATAAGAGAGATCAATCTAAGTACTACAAAACTAGTTTCCAAAGTTCAGCTTCTCTTATATTTTTCTAAGTCTTACAAAGTGCTTGAGTTGCTCTAATTTATCAATACTCAAGTACTACTTATTCTATCCATAACCTATCTATTAAAGTTCTCTCATAATCTTCTCAATAACCCAACAGTTGTATCAAGAGATGGTTCGAGCTGATCGGCGTTCACTTCTACATACAATCATGTCTAGCAGCAATCAATCTTCCATTGCAGTACCGATATTTTTTGGTGAAAACTATGATTTTTGGTGCATAAAAATGAAGACATACTTCCTATCTCAAAAGCTATGGGAAGTCGTTGATAGTGGTGTGACCATGATGGAGACAGAAAATATGACTCAAAAACAACATAAGCAACTAAAGAATCTGAGATTGAAAGATCACAAATCCTTATACACAATTCAGATGGCAATAGAAGATACCATATTTCCGTGAATTATGGGAGCTACAATAGCAAAAGCTGCGTGGGTTAAACTATAGGAGGAGTTTCAAGGAAACAACTAGGTTCATTCGGTTAAATTAAAATCTCTTAGAAGAGATCTAGAAAACATTAAAATGAAAGAGTCCGAGCCTGCAAAAGATTACTATTCAAGAGTTAAAGAGGTTGTTAATCAGATGAGTAGCTATGGAGAAAATATTGGTGATAAAAAGTTGGTAGAAAAAAATACTTATCAGTCTTACTAATAATTACGATCCTATTGTTACTGCCATTGAAGAGTCAAAAGATATTACTACTCTTTTTGTAACAGAACTTATGGGTTCACTTGAAGCCTATGAATAAAGGTTAAGCAGGCATCATGAAGCTCCTATTGGAAGTACTTTTCAGTCTAATCTAAAGGCTAGAAAATTTTGAAAAGAAAGTGAAGATTACAATGAGAGTTTTAGAGAAGAAGAAGAAAACTACGGAGACACTAAAGGAAAGAAATATTTTTTATCATGTAGAATTTGCAAAAAACAAAATCATCTAGAGAAATATTGTTGGTTCAATGAAAGCAAGCCAAAATGCTATATTTATCGGCGACATGGACATCTCGTTAAAGACTGTTATTCGAAAAGAAATTACCATGAAGAAGAATATGAAGAAGAATATGAAGAAGAGCATATGTTTTATGCTTGCCAAGCATCATAAAAAGAGAAAAGTGAAGCCTAGTACATCGATAGTGGTTGCAGTAATCACATGAAAGGTAACAAAAATATTTTTAACTACAAAGATACATCTATCGAATCTCTAATTCGCCGGGGAAGTGGTGACTTAGTCGAGTCCAAAGGAAAAGGTACAGTAGTTATACAAACTAGTAAAGGTATTAGACTTATTAAAGATGTTTTTCTAGTCACAGTCCTAAAAGCCAATCTACTGAGTGTTGGCCAAAAGGTGGAAAATGGGTATTCTCTATACTTTACTGATGGTTTATTCTTTATATATGATAAGAGGAATAAAAATCAAGATATTGCAAAAGTAAAAGTGTAAGATAGAAACTTTTCAATCTATTGGACCTATGCAACGAATACAGTAATGAAAACTGAAGTCGTCAAGGACTCACAGTTCCAATCTCTAAATCTACAACAAAATCAGAAGTCAACAAAAGTTTGTGAAGATTAGAAACATGGAAAAGAACTTCCTACATATCAAAAATTTCTGAGACCAAGACCAGTTCATTTGTACATATGAGACTTGCGATTTTACTGCCGTAGAACCAAATATTTTCGCCAAAGAAATACTTCGTGATAGCCAGTTAAAGCTTACCAAGAAATATCCTTCGCAGTACAGGTGAAAATGCATTAAGGAGGAGTGTTGAGATTAATGCATTTTACAGTTTACTGAAATGCAAAAAAAAAAAAAAAAAGTTAAAAATACTGTCAATGTGAAGTCAAGAAGTTCGGGGGGCAAGTAATTACTGTAGCTTACTTTGAGTGTTGGCCAAACAACTACATAGCTAAGTTTCCTAATTTTCTATGTTTTAGAAATGTCTAGAGGTCAGTTGTAAAGGCTATAAAAGCCATGTTTCTGTAACAGTTTAGCGCAATGAAAAAATAGAAGAATAAATAGACAAAAAAGAAAACAGGAAAAAAGAAAGAAAGATTTGTAACAACTGTTAAGAGAGTTTCAAAGTTAGATAAGAGAGATCAATCTAAGTACTACAAAACTCGTTTCTAAAGTTCAACTTCTCTTCTATTTTTCTAAGTCTTACAGAGTGCTTGAGTTGCTCTAATTTATCAATACTCAAGTAGTACTGATCCTATCCACAACCTATCTATTAGAGTTCAACCATAATCTCCTCCATAACCCAACATTATTCAAGTGGAAACTTTTATGCTATGCATCTAGCTTTGATGTGTAACTATGTTTGGCATCCAATCACCCCGTTTTAATCAACATGTATTGTGATGAACAAAAATATGGAATGCAACAATTTGTACTATTTTAATAAACTTGCAAGTCCATCATATAGTTCACAAACAACAATAAACATAAAGTGCTATATAGTCATTTCCTAGATGGGCATCCACCTAAAAACAGGATTAAAATTAGAAGTTACGAATGGATTACAGGGGTGAAGATAGTTTCGTTTTATATGTATTTTGTAACCCAATAGAATTTAGTAATTCCTGTAGAGGTCGTGATTACTTAAGCTAAATCGTCTGCTAACTATTAAATAATAAATATTTATATCTACAGAAATAGAAGTGGTATCAAATCACGCTGCTAAGTTTGTAGGATGTTACAATCGATGTTACTATAGTATAAAGGTAAAGTTTTGGGTGATGATACCAATGATCTTCGCGAGTTCGAAATTCGTCAACACCAAATTCTTTATAATCAAAAAAAGCAAACTTAATTGTGAAAAAATCGTTTCATATGTTACAAACGTTATGAAAGAGAAAATATTTGTTTACCCATATTACAACCTTTTACACATTCAATATTTTTAATTAACTATTTCCTATATTATCCAAAACATAAACCTATTTACAATTTAAGATCAGTAGAAAATCAAACAAACATATATATATATGAATTTTCGCCAATAACAAAATTTAAAGGAAAACGTCAAAACCAAAATTTATTTTATAAATACAAATTCGATAATACGATTCTCTTTTTTTGTTGCATATATATAAGAATTTTCAAAAAATAAATAGATTATTATATGAATTTTCTTTTTGATTTTTCTAGTTGCATTTTTTTTTTAAAAATGTATGATACTAACAAACAACAAACTGAAAAACAAGTATGGCAGTAGTCGCATCCCAGTTAATGCCCGCGCATACAAAAAGCGAAGAGAAATATGAGATGTTTACTTTGCTCTCGTAAATATTTTATCGAATCTCAACCTCGCTGCTACTCTACTCTTCTTCGTCGCGAAAGTTAGTAATTGTTATAGGTGGCTGGCGTATCACGCGAAACAACCTCACGCACCCGAAATACATGAGTCCTCCCGGGCTTGAATAGCCACCTAAAAATGGGGAGGCCGAGAAAACGTGTCTCTAAAACGTCCGACACAGAGTCAGCCAATCTTTGGCAATTGTTCGTATATTCCACATATCGTATTTTTTTTAGTGAATTTATACCTTAACACATTTTGACCTTCTGTGGCTGAGAGTCCAGATACTCTAACTTAACTTGCAATATGTTACAATATTGGTGTTGTAAACAACAACAAAAATCTTATTCAAGTTTTTGCTAGGATATCTTCAAAATGTTTCAACTAAGTTATATATTTATTAACATCAAATATGTTATGATGAGTAAAAAACTATATTTAACATTTTATTGATGGTATACTAAATCTTTTTTCAGATCCTTCCAAGTGTTTTCCCAAAAAACTCAAATCTTTTGATAGTTTCATAGTGAATATTTTCTTCATCAAACGCCACTTAACAAGCAATTGAAATTACATGTTTTCAAGACCTTTTATCTCTATCACTTGAATGTCCTGGAATTATAACATATGTGTACGTATCTATTCAAACGTTTCATTAGGCGCTTGTCTAACTTTCTTACATAGTACTTAAACCAAATTTGTGCGGTCCGCCTCTAACCATGCCTTTTTAAATCCCTCTCGCTTTTTTTTATAAACTAATGCTTTAACTTTATAAGAATTATTGATGCTTTCAATTTATATGAATCATTTATTAGTTCTTTTTTTCAATACGAGGTACTCTTAGTTTTACTTGAAAACCTAAATGATTACCCGCTTCTTATCAAAGCATTGATTGGTTGAACCCACCAAGTGTTGCATGTCAAGTTTGGTTGTAAAATTTAGTTCCAAAACTCGAAGCCGCTTGATTTGATTGAGTCAACTTCATTAGGTTAGATTAGGAACATAAAATGTTGAGACTTGCTCTTCTTACTTATGGAGAATAGTTATTTGGAGCTTATGTTTTTTTAATTGTACTCTTTGTCACCTAAAGATTAAGATGTTGGAGAATACTATAAAGAAAGATCTTCATCAGCATTACTATTCTATTGGCTAAAACTTTTAGGGTTTTATTTGTTAGAACAGGAGAGGGTGATTGATTAGCTATGGTATTAAAGTTTCCATCTTTTTAATTCGTTCTTCAAAACCATCAAGTAATTAATTGTGATGTTAACGGATCACTATCTAAAGTGTAAACTGCATTAATTGCCAATTGTGAACACGAGTTTTTAAAGATTATTGAATCAGATGCTCCTAGATTTGCAAAGGTACTTGAATTTTAAGCGACATCTTACTTGTAACCTCGAAATAATCTCGAAGATGATTCCTTCTCGGAGATGTTGTTAATATATAATTGACAAAAACCTATCATTTTAAAGTTGTATTATACATAAATTTCGTGTGTGGCCTGTGAAATATTTGTAGATCATATTACCTCTCCCATGTCAGTGTTTGTTATTTTTGTAAATGTAATTTTAGTGGTAACTCAATTTTAGTTGTACTGGTGTAGAAATAAAAAAAGGATACAAAAAGAAAAATGATTTGATTCTGCCAATAAATAAGTATACCGATTAGCGATTAGGGAGCATCACAGAATAATATAGGAGAATGATTATTTTTCTTAATGCTTAGAATGAGTTTTTAAGAAAAATCTAATGGCAAATAAAAGACACGTGATCTTTTTTCTATATAAGTAAAATAAATTACACACTATCTCATCTCTCTCCTTTCTCCGCTCTTGACAGAGGCGATTTCCGACGACGAAGAATATTTTCCGTCGAGCGTTAAGCTGCTCAAATTTACTCCTCTTGGAGTAGATCCGGGAAGTAGTAGTATTTAGATTCTGTTATTTATGGTTTTTTGCACCTCCATGTTATAAAGTGAAATATTCTTGTTGTATACTAGTGAAATATTCTGTGGGATGTGAAATATTTCACTAATATCTTCTTCATAACATGGAGGTATATTTATAACACGAGCTTATATTTTTGTTGTGTACTCTTTGTCATCTATTATCATCAGAAGAGTTAAGTATAACTACCGGCAAGTCCCCCGTTAATTCTTACATATTAGCCATTGCTCATACTTCAAGCTCGTTCAAATTTCTCTTGAAATTAAAATTCCAAGCTCCATTACTAGAAATCATATCTCTTACCGAAGATGACTTTGATCTTGAAATCTTATAAATTTCTGGAAAACTCTCTTTTAAAGTTGCATTACCAATCCACTTGTCATTCCAAAAGGAAATACTTTTTCCATTATTCAAAACAGAAAATGGGCCATTTGTCCAGAAAGATAATTTTTCCGGTTCTGATGGACGAGTAAACTCTTAGTATTGGTGAAATGGACAGTTGCCACGTAATTTTGAAACGGACAATTATAACTCGTGTTTATTTTTCTCTTCACAAAAGCGCTTCTATACCGAGGCATCTCTTCCTTTTTCATTATCATCTCTGTTATATCTTCAATATGTCTCCACCTGAAACACCATTAACAACATCATCTTCTCCACAATCACAAACATTAACACCACCATCATCGACACCATCTCCACCACCATCAACTTATCGCTCTCCATCATCTCCAGCCACACAAACACTACCCCCACCATCATCAACAACATCAAACTCCTCCATTAAAACCCACAATCATCGATAATTTTTGTTCTCTTCAAATGCCCTAATAATTAAATTGAGATTTCTTAAATTTACTGAAATTAAGAGAATTAGGTTTTGTCTTCCATAATTTTAACAGTATATGAGAAGAAGAACTTGCATGACTCTCGATAAACCTAAAAATTGTAAGTTTCTTAACACTGATTTCTTTTTTAATTAAATGCTAATTCTCTATCTTGATGCCTCTGTATACATCCCAGTATACAAAATTAATTGAATTCATATACCTAGATGCACTTGTTTAGACTAAAAGAGAAGAAAAAGTTACATTTTATTGAAAAGTCAGCAAACAAAGAGTTGAAAAATCATTATATAGTTGCGCCTTTGAAGATGAAGAGAATCTAAGGAAGAAGATGTGCGTGAAAAGAGTAAATCTCTGTGTGAGAATGTGCAGGATGAAACCAAATACATCCTAATGGATTTTTTTTTTCCCCTAATATACATGATGAAACTGGTTTCATTCAGTTTTAGGCTGTGATGTACCTAGATTTTCTTTTAAATTTGTAGGATTAAACTAGTTTCATCCGGTTTTAACTGTAATGTGCCTGGATTATCGTCAGAATATGCATAATGGAAACAGTTTCATTCAGTTTTAGACAGCGATATACCTAGAGTTTCCTTAAAATGTGCAGTTTTAATTGTGATGTGTCTGGATTTTTGTCTGAATATGTAGAATGAAACTGGTTTCATTCAGTTTTAGAATGTGATGTACCTAAATTTTTCTTAAAAGTGTGCAAAATGAAACCGGTTTCATCTAGTTTTAATTGTGATGTATCTGAATTTTCGTCAGAATATGTAGGATGAAAATTGTTTCATCCAGTTTTAGACTGTGATGCACCTGAATTTATCCAAATATATAGGATGAAAATAGATACATCCTGAGAAAAACATATTTAATTGTTAAAATATGCAAGATGAAACCAGATACATCTTGACGAAAATATTTGTTTGTCAGATTATGTAGGATGAAACCACTTTCATATGGATTTAAACGAAGATGAAACTGAATTCATCTAGGTTTAAATCTATATAACTAGAATTATATATGGCTAATTATCTTACATAGTCAAAATGCAAAAAGAATACTTGGCAAGTTATATATGTATACACGAGCCTACATTCAAAGGGAAAATTGGTGCGTACACCATCCCACTGTTACTGTTCATAAAAACTTGTAAAACTTGATGCATCATTAGCACTCTAATTATATGCTTTAAGTAAGTAACAAATGTTACGTTATCAACTGATTTATGCCATCATTGGTTTAAGTAGGATCTAAAGAAAAAATGCATTATGCCTGTGTCATCATTGGTTTTTGCCAAGCATATAGTATACACGGTCCGAAGTACTAGCTTCATGTTCCCACTTCCCCACTTCCACATACATAAAACAAGTTGATCTGAACATGAGTAAGGATATTCATATATTAGAATCCTAGATTCAGCAAATGGTGGAGCCGTTATAGTTGCAGAGTAGGAGTGGCCTTCAGTCCATGCCCTCATTAAAGAAAAGAAATGCCGCAGCATTAAGAAATCAATGTGCAGCACCAACAGTAGCAGCAGCTTCTTTGTTTTTATCTATTTTTCTTTGTTTTTATCTACTTTTGAATTACATAATCTCCGACACTCCATAGAGAGATCTGCGTTGTTTTCTCTTCTTTATTAATAAATCAGAAATGAAACTATTGGAAGAGATTAAGATCTCTCCGTTTTTTTATTTGCTCGGTCAAGATCCCTTTGGTAATGGTATGGGTTTGGTCCTCGAGCATACTCTGTACCGTCCATGTCCACTGAGAAAGAACTTGAGAAGTTTCCTTTTTTCTTCTGGAGTTAGAGGAACCGACCCATTCTGATACGGAGTCCAATCAAATCGATTTGAGAGCGAGTAGTTAACATCAAGTTTAAGTTTATTGGGCAATTCGTAACGAAGCGATTCCATCTCGAAGACATCATGAACAGGTACAAGAATTTTAATGGAGATATCAGAACTTACCTCATTCATGTCGCATGCTCTTTCAAAGAAAATAGGATTTGATTTGATTTTTTCTCTTTATTCTTTTTTTATGATTTCTGATGAAACACAGGTATTTTTATTTATTTTTGAGAAAAGTTAAGATTGATTATCAGGTGCCAAGGAGGCACAAAAAAATTACAGACACACAGCCATTAAAATGAGACTTGAAGTGCCAAAAAAAAGAAGCTAATTGGTGTCAAAATTACATGTAAACACAGGTACTGAGGTAGAGGTTCATACAGGTCGAGGGTTTTAGGGATCCCTAAGTATTTTGTTCCGTGAGAACTACGTGAGAATTTGTAGTGTTATGTATGGATTTTTGACTACGTAATATATTTTTCGTCTACTAGTTAACATGTTCACAATGATCCCGGCGTGATTGGCGAGCCAAAAAGATGCTATGGGTATTTTAGGTAAATGAATTTTGTTTTCTTTTATTTTTCTGGGCAGATTAACCAAAATGGTTAATAGAAAAGTATCTTTTTAAATCCTGTCCATTTAAACAGTATCAAAATACACAAATCTGTTTCATCTAGGAATTGTTGATTTTGGTCTTTTTAACCAAATTTGTGTATTTCAAAATCAGACTTGTACTGTCCAAGACATATTGTCTAGAATTGAGAATACGAGCCCATAAACTATGTCTCATAGGCATTAAAGTAGGAACAGTTTTGGGCGTACCGCCCTTTTGAACAGTTTTAAAACCGTTTAGTGACAAATACAGTGGCCCCATCTTCTGAGATTTTGCAGGGAGCTTGGTTTTTGGGGAGTTTTATTAGAGGCGGTTTTAAATTTGTGTAAAAAAACGGTATGCCCAGAATTTTTGTTAAAGTAGAGTTGGGAACGAAAGAATACGACATACCTCCAAATTTCTCATTGACAAATTTTCTTCACAGGGCTTTTTTTCTCGATTCCATATCGGTAGAGATCCATTTGCAATGGAGGGCTTTTTTCTCGGTCCCCAGAATGGGCGGGACACTTCTCCCCAAAGTTGGTACGGATACTCCATCTTCAATGGATTGGGTCCCACCCATGTGAGAAGTCTATAACATTAAGAATTTTTGTTCAGGCAATGCATCTTGTTTGGATGTGGAACAATTTTAGGGGCCAATTTAATGCTACTATTGATTTACATAAGCAAGGTCACAAATGGGAAGAGTAAAAATACGAAAGAAGGTGGGATGATTTCTACGATTCCCATTTTTGTATCTTGATGGAGGAACGGGATCTCTTACCATGGAGTTACCAAAGGGAATGTCGAAGGGAACATACTGCACTGTGAGAATGGGAAAGGTATCAAATCACACAGCCTAAAGTAGCTAAGATGTGTTTGCGTTCTAGACCCTAGAGTAGTAGATGCGCGACTTAAATTCCACGATATGATCATTACAGCGGCATACGGATGAAACATACTGCAGTGTGCACAAGGTGCAATAAACATGATCCAATAGCCAATGCACTAAAACACTCATGCGTAACCCTTTGTTTACTTAGAACAAATGTCTAAAAGACGTGATATTTAGTATTACCTTATTTTGTTATAGTTGTGTTCAATGATCGTTTTTGTTCCGTATCTATGAAGAGTTATTTGGTGCTTATGTTTTTCTCTTTTACTCTTGGTCACATAAAAATTGGGATGTTCGAGGAAACTGTGAAAAAAGATCTTCATCAGCATCATAGTTTATGGGCTAAAACAATTAGGGTTTCACTTGTTAGAACAAAAGAAGGTGATTGATTAGCTATGGTTTTGAAGCTTCTATCTTTTTAATTCGTCATTCAAAACCATCAAGTAATTAATTGTAATGTTAATGAATGGTTGTTGTATGTATAATGTACTGTCACGTGTGAGCACGAGTTTTTTAAGATTATTAAATCGGTGTTTGTTCTTTTTACTAGGATATGACCCGTGCCATAACGGCACGGGCTTTGAGTTGCGCTACTACTTGGTATGACTTTAATAACTTATACTCGTGATTTGATGCAAGCTTTTTTGGTTTTCTTTTCTCCGTCTCCCCGCTCAGTTACAGTTTGACTCCCCCATTAACACATTTAAATTAGAGGGATTCCATCTTGCACGGTTCTTTTAATTAGTTCATAAATTCTAAAGAAAATGAATCGGTATTTCATTGTCCATAACCTTTCCTAGATTGTATTATTCGTTCTACACTGGAACTTAGAAGCATATTTATCATCAATCTAATGTCATAGGTTAGTCCTTTTTGGTATATGTTGAAATGGTTTCCAAATGTAATATGTGAGGCCTAGTGATGGTAATGAGGATCACTTTGTCTGTTTGTCACCATTTTGGCAATTGTGGTCATTTCCTTTCACATTACAAAAGTTTGACCATCTACTTCCAATGGCAATAGGTCTCTCTCAGTTGGTATGCCTCAAGTTTATACTTCCTATTCAATATCTTTACTTGCCGACATGGCCGAATTCTTTATAGACGCCTCCTTATTTGGGGGCACTGGCTGTTAAGACGCCCTATCTGAATTCTTTTATAGACGCCTCCCTATTTGGCGGCACTGGCTGTTACGAAGCACTATCATATTTCTGCTTAGTTCCTAATTATTTTAGGAACTCGTATATTCTGGAAAGTTGAAACCCTACCTCTCATTATGGGGTCCAAAAAAAGATGTAACAAAGATGCTCGTTTGCGAAATCATTCACCAACGATGTGAATCCAAGTTTTACAACTTAATTACCCAATGATATATTGATAATAAATGAGGGAATTGTAGACGATTAGCTGCAAGGTACACACTCTTCTTTTTCTACTCGCCATCACTGGAGTTGTGCACAAAATAACACTACAAGAAAATGGGTCTGTTGCTACACGTTGTTCGTATGGCAAGAACCCATGTTTTGTGTGGCAAAAGCTTTTTGCCACACTGTGTGGCAAGAAACCGTGTGACAAGAAGTTATTGCCACACCTTGAGTGTACTGAAGCAATAAATAGGTTTTATGCCACACCAAAAGGTGAGGCAATAACGTGAGGCAAAAGGTATTTTCAAATTTTAATTATTCTTTTACTTTCAATTTTATTTTATTTTAAAAATCTGTTGCCACACCAAGAGGTGAGGCAATAACATGAGGCAAAAAAACATTTTTCTAATTTAATTATTCATTTATTTTCAATTTTATTTTATTTTAAAAATATGTTGCCACAAAACTGGTTATGCAATACCACCGTGAGTGCAGCAACAAAATATCTATTGCAACACCTTTATGTGCGACAACGTGTTCATAAACAGGGACGTTGTACGGAAATTGTATTAAAAAAAAAAAATTTACTCACATGAATTGAATTAGAACAAAGAATTCAAATTGAATTAAAACAAACAAATATCTGTTACAAAGTATGGTGATTCCAACTTTGACATAAGAAAAGATCTACACAATCCTCAAGTAAACAAACTTCAAAGAAACTATAAACTTCAACAAAGAAACTTTAAACTTCAAACTAGACCTATTCCATGTTAAATCCATCCAGCCGTCCACTACTAGGCCTCGCGTTCCTGCTAAACAGATCAAAACAAACACCACCAAGGAAAAAGAACATCACGGAATGGCATAGAATCATCATGCCTAAAAAGATTAATTGGGCTATAAGAGAAATATTAAATATAACACCAACATGCAAAGATCAAATATCATACTAACATACCAACAATTATGACAAGTTATATTACATGTTTGTTTGAGATTGTCAGAATTCTATAAATTGAAAATCAAGGAAAAGATACTTACAATCATTTTGAGATCTGTACAGTTGCTCCTCAAGTCTGTTAGACTGCTCCGCAGGTCTAACGAGTTGCTCCTCATGTCTGTAAGGCTGATTTGCAGGTCTAACAAGATGTACCTCATGTCTATAAGGCTGTTCCCCAGATCTATTAAGTTGCTCCAAAGGTCTGTAAGGCTGCTCCCAAGGTGCAAATAGTGGCTGCCGAGGTCTGAAGTGGTAATCTGAAGGTCCTGAAAATTGCCTCGGACTTAAAAAGTGCTCTGGCCTGCAGCACAATCTAACATACTCCAACATTTTGTTCTCACGCATCTTAGCCTCCTCATCACGTGCTTTTAGTCGTGCCTCCAATTCTGCATCTCATTCCATGATTCGCCTATCAAAATCTTCCTCCCGTTCATTCGTCTCTCAAAATCTTCATTTCTCTCATAACTAGAGCATGTCAGATATCTTTCAGCTCTTACACGTTTCTGCCTTGTTGTGGGTACTACGTTTCCAAAGACTTCATCACTAATTGGTTGTTAGTTACCATTCTCATCCAACCCTGATTGTTCCCTCATTTGGACCTATGTATATCAGAATTTTTTTAGGATAAAAGATCTTATCTTTTATGATAGGAAGTTCATAAACCTTACTGGTGATACTTCTAACCCACTAGAACAGAAACTTACTATGAAGCCTTGTGAAATTGGGTCCAAAGCTTTTCCAGTTTTTTTATTCACATGGGTTTTAATGAACACATCACCATCAGTTGGTGGGTTCCCTCCATTATCTTCAGCCTGTACAAATTCCATCACGTACAATGATCAATAGTAATTGAAAGCAAAATTCATAAGAAAAACTTCATACAAAAAACTTCAGATACTATCCAACGTCTGTTAGCATATGATATTCCAATTCTTGACAAGGTTTTGCAATTTGCAGTTAAGCCATCCGGATGATCAACAATGCTAAACCATGCGAAAAAGAAAGACCTGCCTAAGTACAGTTACAGAACTTTTAAAGTTGCAAAGTGAGAACTGGCTGTAAAGACCAACTTATGTATGTACCATTTCAGCTTTGCATCAAGCGTAGCATTTCCTTCCCATTGTGTGCTTTGCTTGTTGGCAGCTTCTACTCTTGACATTTTGTTCGGAAAATTTCTTACAAATATACAAGGCAGAACTAATTAGACATGAATGTATAACCAAAACATAATCCCATACATATAAGATGTGTGAACTTACCTGGTGCGTTTCATCAGTTTCCCAGAATTTCACGAGATCCTTCCACTCCCCTTAAGTTAACTCATCTGGTTTATTTGCAAGACGATCTGCAGTTGTATCGTGCCGTGTAAAGTGTTTTCCTTTCCATTTTCCTTTCTTGCCCCTAAATATATCACCAGCAATAGAGAGGGTGGCAGTTTTATAAGGTTCATCTACTATGAACAAATCCTGAAATAGACAAAAAATGATAACTTGCGGTGACTATATCTGTGAACATTCATCTAATTAAATACTCCACGAGATGAGAAACAACCAACAGGAAAACACCTACAGCTTTGGTATCAAAATAGAATAACAAAATCATTGATGTGGCCAATCAACGAGTTCATAGCAATATTTATTTGATAACCCCACAAAAATCATTGACATGACCAGAAGAGTAATTTTTAGCAGCTTAATCTAATCACAAACACAGATTAAACACAAGGAATATGATAACAATCTCAAGAAATGAATTAGAGTCCAGTGAGCTTGCAGCCATCTTTAAAGTAGGATTTTATCATAGAAAAATGATAAAAATAGCTGTTATAAGGGAAAATAGATAAGTTAAACAACTCTTTTTTCCATCACATCGGACACTAATCATATGACACGACAAATAATCAAACATAATATTAACTTCTGCTAAGTATGTTATGTTTCAACGACTATTAAAATACATCTAGACACAGCAGTAATAAAGAAAACAATTTAGTATTGTACCAGTAGCTAAGGCATTGAAGTGCTCACCATGCTCACCATTTTGCTCATTTTCCATCCTGTGTAGAACCAGAATACAAACCAAAAAAAAAAAAAAAAATCAAAAAGAAATCAAAACATAAGCAAACCCAACATAATCTGCAGGCAGGATCACTAATAGTTTGCAATCAATCACAATTGTGTAGTTGTAAAATATTTGTTTTCTTCATTTGACTATAGTTAATCCAAGGTAACACATTCTGTTCTTTGCTTGAACTATTGGAATCAATTTAGTTCAGAACTATCACATTCCCAATGATTTGGATTATCATCTCCGACCGCAAATGCATATTATACTACTGAACAAGGGAACATGAGAACCAAACCACATACATATGGAGTAGATTATAGAATATGGCATTCGATGTTTGGAACTATGTTTAGAGAAAGGCATAGAACTCCAATGGACACTAGGCAGATTAACTCATGCCCGATAAGACTCGTGGAAGGAAAAAAAAGGCAACCAAACAGTTCAAAAATGGAATTCAAAGAAACTCATTTGATTACTAAAAAATCAAATTTTGAGTCCATTCAGTAACATTACTCATAGGGTCAAAATTCAGATTACTAGTTTCTTAATGGTAACGATGCATAGTTGATTACAACTTAAAGCTACTTTCTGTAAAATTTTCACAAACAAAAGTAACATAAACAACATAGTGACAAGCATAGCCATTATGACATCCTGTACGATAAAGTACGAGACTTAATGAACTAGAAATAACACAAACAAAAACAATCTACTAAGCAAATGCATCAGAGCATTGGAAAGAACATACAGTGAGACACTTTACAATGAGAACCAAACCCAAATCCCAAAAAAAGAAAGAATCAGACTCAATGGCCCTAACAATCAAACATGAGAACCAAATAAAAAAAATCTGCCCTTACAGGAAAACCAAATAAACCATATAAGAAAAGAACAAAAAGAATAGGGATTGTAAAATTACTCTTCTTCAGATTGCATCTTCAGATCGAAGGAAAAAAAAAACATGCAAAACAAAAATTAAGAACATTAAACCCAAATTAAGGAAACCCCGAATTGAAACTTTAGGGAGATGTGAGAAATTGACCTGCTATAAGACTCTGGAGAGTGACGAAAACAAAACCCCCAAATTAGTCAGGAGTGCTGTGTAGATCTCTGGACAAAAATTATGGTAAAATATTCAGAAAATAACTTACGATGATCTATGCAGTAATGGTACTAATACATGAGAAATGATAAATTAGGGTTATACCTTTTGATGTTCGAGAGAAAATTAGGGATTTCAAGTCTTCTGTGTGTGATCTTTAAGGGATTCTGGGTGTGATTCAAGACTGTACAGATTCGAGAGAACATGTTTTTGTTTAATTTCGAGCAGAAGATGGAAGTTTTTTTCTAGGGTTTGGAGAGATTTTATTTTTTCTTCCATTTTGGAGAGAAAAACTGAATGTTTTATTTGAGAAGATGCGAAAACTTTGGGGGTGTGAGCGAACATTGGGGGATTTTAGTGGGAATTTGATTTTCACAAAAATTTTAGAGGGAAATTTGGCGCTAGATTTTGTAAACAAGTTCTAGGGTTTGCAGAGATAGGGGATGAAGAAAGTACTGGGATTTTGGGGTTTGGGTGTGGAGAATGACAAATCGATGTTTTTGGGTTTTGTTAGCTATAAGAAGACACGCGGTCCACGGGAAATAACTTCTTGTTCCTTTTCTAATTTTTTTATCGGGTGTGTGGGCGAACTTTATGGTCTTTTAGTGGGATATTTGATTTTCACGAAAATTTGGGCTAAATTTTTGTATCACGTTATATTTTTGTTTTTGACTTTGCTTTATTATGTGGCATGTTTTACATGGTACATTTTCAACAAACACATTTTATGTTGACCGGCATGAGGTTTTCCACGGTATCTTGACATATAATAATTTGAACGGCATAAGGGTTTTAGTTTCGAATGGCGACCGAAAAAAACTAGCTAATTTTGACCGCAAAATTATCCAATTGAAATTGAGCGCATTCGGAACCATAGTTAGCAAACATCGTTTAATCAATATTCGAGTTATCTCTTTGAGGATCTCGATATACTAATAAATTTGATTCGGGAAAACGGGAGTAAATCCACTTGTAAAGCGGAAAATTGAAAGCTAATTGATCTTGATCGTAAATCGAAAGTTAATTAATCTTGAGCACATAATTAAAAATACACTCAATTGAGTGTGTCCAGAACCATAACTAGCAATCCTTGTCTAATTAATTTTCGATTTATCTCTTCGAGGATTTCGATTTACTGATTCATCAGAATCTGAAAAACTGAAATTAAGTCACTTGTAAATCGAAAAAATTGAAAGTCAATTTCTTGATCCGAAATTGAAGTTAATCGAAAATCTAAAAGCTAGTTAATGTTGACTGCAAAATTAAAAATACATTCAAGAGGTATTAAGTATGTTTGGAACCATAGTTTACCAAACTCGTTTAATCAATTCGAGTTATCTCTTCTACAATTTAAATCTACCGATTCATCGGGATCGGGAAAACTAAAAGTAAATCCAGTTGTAACCCGAAAAAGTGAAAGTTAATTTTCTTGATCGGAAATTGAAGTTAATCGAAAAACTGGAAGCTAGTTAATGTTGACTACAAAATTAAAAATACATTCAATTGGAATTGAGTATGCCCGGAAACATAGTTAGCACACCTCGTCTAATCAATTATCGAGCTATCTCTTCAAGATATAGATCTACATGTTCATTTAAATCACGAAAACTGAAAGTGAATCCACTTGTAATTGCAAAATTAAAATCTGAAAAAGCTAGTTAATCTTGAGCGCAAAATTAAAAATACACTAGCGTGTCCAGAACCATAGATACAAAACCTTGTCTAATCAATTTTTGATTTATCTCCTCAAAACTTCATCGGTTCTTTTCTTCGTTTTCTTCGTCTAGTAATTTTGATTTTGTTTATGGGCGCGTGTGAATCGTGTGACGTGATACGATTTATTTTCTTTTTATTATTTTTAATTTAAAAACTTATTATTTTATTTTATTTATTATATTTTTTTTTCTTCTTATTCTTTATAAATAGCCATAGCAGCGCCTGTGTGGCAAAAGGGGTGCAAATTTTATTAATTATTTTATTTTGTGCATATTGCCACACTGATGTGGCATAAAATAGATTTATTGCTACATTTAAAAGTTAAGTGAGGCAAAAAGGTTCTCTTTTGCCTCGACTGTTTATAGGCGTGGCAAAAGGTCTCACCTAATGCCCCACCTTTTATGTAGTGAGGCTAAAACCTACCTATTGCCTCAGTCAATGTTGATGTGTGGCAAAGTAGTGTAGCAATAGACTCACTTTCTTGTAGTGTAAGTTATCGTTTGTTTTGTGCTGGCATCTTTTCTGTATTTCAGTTTCCCTCCATATTTTTCGTGAGGTTGGTCAGCTCCACTCAAGGATGAGTAATACTTTCATATGTCACCCTGCAAAGAAGGTAAGTGAGCTAAGGCAAGTGAATATCTCGTCGGTTAAACACACTTGAAGTTGTTGTTCTCTCTAACTGTAATGCGGAATTCCTCGGGAGGATATTGAAGACCCCTACGCGCACATTTATAGCTAGATCTTATATCCTAATCACCAACGTATCTTTTGATAGTAATTCCACATACACCACATTAGTCGTTTCGTGAACGTCAGGTTCATCTTACACTATGCGTCGTTAGGTTGTAGCGAATCCGGTCAGTTGCTCTGGTATAATGGAGTGAAACATATATATCATTGTCCACTGAGTTCGTCTCTCTCAGTATTTCGTAGGTCTGCCTTAATTTCAGGTCAGAGGCATTACTAATTCAACAATACTTTTTGTATGATCTTGAGAACTGCAGCACCCAGCTTTTGGAAATCAATCTTCTGGAGCCGGTGGGCAATTTCTGATAATATAAATCAAATTTAGCTTCTAGATACTGTGATAATCCCCTAGGCAAACACAACCACTGGATACTCTTCAGGCCAAAAACAGTTCCAAGTCCACCTACCAAAATTTCGTGAATTAGAATGAGATTTACTACTTCAGATGTTAGCCGTAAACTCATTTACAAACTAATTAAGTTGCAAAATCATGTATCAACTAAGCAAGCAAAAAAAAAAAAAAAAAAAAGGATTTTATGATAATTACATTTAATCTAATTTTTCCAAAATAATTTATTACTCCTATGTGTTTGCGTCGCCAGCAAGATAACCAACCTGCATCGTTTTATTCCACCAATAACAGGGTAACTCCTACTATTGTTAACAACTCCAGATCAATATCTCTTCCAGAGTCACCTATCTTTCTACCAAATGTTCCCCGTGCTTCGAGAAATAGATCAGCTTGATCAGAGATCCTAAAAAATAAACCAATAAAGTTACCTTGAGATTTAGAGAATATAAATGTAAGATAGTAATAACATTTTAGAATTATCATGAATGACGACTGAACTGGGCAAGCAAATGGATAACAAAGACTCGTGTAATATATATAGTCATCTAAACACACCATTTTATCACAAAGTGCACAAAACTCATCGCATGATGCCTTGATAAAAAAGTGTCTAATGAAGAGTCACATTAAATTATATGATCAACCAAAACACTAATATGACACATTCAAAAAACGACTAACATATCGGCTAATGAGAGAAACTTGGGAAACATTGCAAGTCAACCGATGGCTTCATCAATTCTTAGCACTCTGGATGCCATAGTCATGAAGTGTCCCACTATAATTTCATTGTAAAGAAAAGTGTAAATTTAATACATATTGAGTGTTGAAAGAAACTCGACCGACAGACAAAATGTCATTGCATCCAAAGATAAGTAGATTGTGCAACAATGGTTTAGCCGACTCCAATCAGAATAAACCCAGTACCTCTACGTACATAAGCACGCACCTCCCTTCTTCATCAAAACCCTATCATAGCAACAATGGTTATTGGTGGTCTTGACCCTTGATATTTACTAACTGCTTACATCCATCAAAGAAATTATAGAAAATACTGTAAAAAAATGTTTACCTTCTCATCATCTACAGTACTCTTAACCATGAAAAGATTTGTAACATCAGCTTCTCAATATTAGTTAAAAAATGCTCGTTATGATACTCTTTAATACAAAGTGGATGCGGGCATAAACATCCATGAAAACATGAAACCCACAATCATAGTGCAATTCTTTGAATGTGCAAATCAACTTAACTTAGGTGGGAGCCATAAGCAAACAGATATACGGATGCTGAATTTTGACTTCAGAAATGTTTTACAATCGACAATACATATAATGTAAAATCCTATGTCCTCTCTAGTAAGTAAATTCTCTATGAAAACTTATTAATGACCTAAAAAGCAGACTGCAATTACAACTTCTTCCTCAACACAACAGGAAGAAGAAGAAGACCATGAAGTTTAGGTCCACTCTTTTCGTCATCCAAAAGGTAATTTCCTAGTAAATAAAATTAGGTCTCAACTAATTACTTTAGACTGGAACACAACAATTTTCCACTTTTACAAAATCCGACATGAGTTTTATAACTTATCTTATAAAAAAATATATTTTTCGAAGCATTTTCACAAACAGTTAATGGCAAAATTATTTTTTAGTTCGCATCAACATTAACATCCTAAAATTCCTTTCATTGGGTTTGCACCTACCAAAATTGTTCCATCCATTGATTATTTTGAATCAGCTGGAACAAACCAAAATACACAAAATTAAGGAATTTAGTCATACATGGAGTGATTTTTAAACGATTGTAAAGAAGTATTCGGCAATGCAAAGAAATATTACGAAATAAAAACTGAAAACCCATAAGCTATGAGAGATAAAATCTGAAAACCCATTAGCTATTCCCAAATTTGAGGTTAAGACATCACACGCAAAATGCAACCACTAAAGGAGAAGCTATATCGACAACAAAGTTGGGGATAATAAATCAACTTAAGCAGGAACATAATGAACCAAAAGAACGGGACTTCAGAGAGACGGACATTCAGAGACTGTGGGAAGTTGCATTATATACCTGAAAGGTGACGATGACGTTTTAGTATTAGCTGAACCTCTTTTCTGTATCAAAAATTGAGAAACCCAAGGAAAATCAAATTAAAACTTTGGGAAAAACATCATAATAGAACAAACAGTAAAATTTAGTGTAAGAAAGAACAACAATGTGAATCAACCCTAATAAGAGGAGTGGAATGAGTAACCTTTTTTTCATCCTTGAATTTGCGAGATTTATTTCGTTGAGAAGAGAAACGCCTAGAAAACCGATGAGTGAAATTGATTTACATTGAATGCTAAAGATAAGGAAAATTGAAACGGTTGGAGTTAAAACGAAGAGTAATGGGAATGATGGGAAAAGTCTGGAGCAGTGTTAGAATAGGGAGCTTTATGTATCTAAAATGTAGATATCCGTCAATGTAGAAAAACACTATTATCCCTTATAATATAGATCGAAGATATAGATATAGATAAATGTAATCTTAATTGAAAGTACCAATTTGATTTTCTCATAAGTAAGTGTGAAGGACCACAAAATGATAAAAGGAATAATTAAAAAGAATTAGCCCCTTCGAATGATTTTTCTAAATGTCGTTAAGAAAAATTCATGAACAATACTAGAACACTCAAAACAATTTCTAAGATGTAAATGACTTGAACCATAACCCTTGGATGAAAATGTCCTTCTAACTCTCGGAAATTTGGGTTCACAAATTCAGTAAAAGAATTTTTTTTCTCATAGAAAACAAGTTCAGATTTGTATTAAGGAATTTCTGAGTTGATAGGAACAAAGACGAAAATGCTAGTCTTCCCATCCATGTTCACCAAACATTTTCACCATGAGGTGTCACGGAGATAGTGGTGTGATGACACACAAAAAGACACCCTACTAATTTCAATCTAAGAAATTAAGGGCTAAGATCAGCGCCACCTAATAATGAAAGGGAGTTGTGAAACGGAATGGGGAAATACTACAGTACTACAGTATTCATGAAAGGCAGCTTCCGAAAAAAGCAGTAGGGGGATAAACGGAGAGTACTACAGTACATAAGTGAAATAAAGTACTATCAAAGATGGTTTTCATTTTTACCCTTCGGTTTTGTTGTCATTATACGGGAGTGTGAAGGTTGAATGGTAAATTCAGTTATTCCCAATCAGGTGCTTCTTATTCCGGCACGTGAAGGATGAATAATTAATCGCGACGGACTCCGAGGAGACTGGTTAATTGGCCTGTGGCAGGGCATAATATATCTCACCTATCCAATCGGAGGAGGGGGCAAGCGAATCGTGACATTTAAAGGCAGTTGAGAATTTTTGGGGTGAAATTCTAAATATATTTGGCCTTTGTGCTATTTTTTGGTCCGATGGGAACTACTAAATTGAGGCACTAAGGAGACCGTTGACGAAATAATATCACGAGTATAAGTTGAAAGACTGCAAACATAAGGTGAGCGGGCATCTATGCAAATGGAAGCTTTTATGCCGAAGTAGTTCTTGACGGATCTTGGTTTTGAGCCACATCGAAACCATCTCACTTGTATTATTTAGTTTTGATGAAGTGCGACACCTCCCGGAAGTTAGTAGGAGAACTCATTTTCAGGGGTTGGGTCCCATCTCATATGAAAGGTCTATTAAGAATTTTTGTTTGGGCAATGCATATTAGTTTTGATGTAGAAGGCTTTTAGGAGTCAATTTAACGCCATTGATTTGCAGAAGTAGGCCACAGACGGGAAGAGTTTAAGTACAAAAGAAGGTGGGTGGTGGGATGATTTCTATGATTCCTATTTTTGTATCATGGAGCTATCAAATGCTGGAAATGACCGAGGAAAAAGTAAAATAAACTTTTACACGAATGGGAGAGGAATCAAATCACTCAGCCTAAGATGCTAAGATGTGTTGGCGCACTAGAGTAGTAGATGCATGACTTCATTCCATAGTATGGTCATTACAGCCTATGTATGGACATACTGCACTCTGCACAAGGTACAATAAACATGATCCCATAGCTATACAGTTTTTTTTTAGTATGCGAATGCACTAAAACATTCATGGCTAACCCTTTGTTTACTTAGACGAATGTTTAAAAGACGTGACATTCCATCTTTTTTTTTTTTTTTATAGATGTGGTGTTCAGTGATCTCCCTATAAATACAATACAACGTTTTTATTTCCCGAAGAATAGTTATTTGGAGCTTATGTTTTTCTTTGTACTCTTCGCAATCTAGAAATTACGATGTTGCAGGAAACTATAAAGAAAGATCTTCATCAGCTTCAATGTTCTACTATTGGGTAAAGCATTTAGGGTTATTTGTTAGAACAGTAGACAGACTGTTGATTAGCTATGATTTCAAAGTTGCTAATAATATATCGGTAATGTTACCTTCTAATTAGAATCCTGGTATTTTAAAGTTGTATTAAATGGAAATTTTGCGTGGCCCGTAAAATATTTGCACCTCACGCCACCTCTCTCATATCAGTTTTTTTTTTTTTTTTTTGTAAATATAATTTCAGTTGTGCTGCCTGTTACAAAAATAAAATATGATACAAAAAAGTCATAATTTGATTTTTTTTTAACAAAAAAATCCGTTGGCAAATAAAAAGCACATGATTTATTTTTATACAAGTCAAAAGATACTTTACATTTTTACAGGGGGCAGAGCCAACCCTATGCAAGGGTTGGCAGTTACATCCCCTCGAATTCAAAAAAACAATACTGGGTGTATAAATGTATATCATTCTAAGCCAAAAATGAAATTATATCCTGTTTGCACCCCCATGAAAAGCCTGTTGGAAAAAATGAATAGAATCTGCTAGGATGAGTTAGTTACACCCAATTGTGAAAGATTGTGTCTAGTAAAACCCTTTTGATTTGAATTGGAGGCTTATCCCAAGAGACATGACTCTTCATGAAAGGGCTCTTTCCAAGAGATACGACTCTCCGTGAAGAGACATGACTCTCCTAAGAGTCATCTATCAAGTATTAAAACCCCACTCATTTCATTCTAGACGAAAGAAAACACACACATCAAAATCTGATTTCACTTGCATTCATTGTTGTCATAGTATTGGGAGATAAACACTAAATTCGGTTCGCTGTTTCCTTGAGTTTGGAGTGTTTCTACTCGAGGAAGATTGTTGTATCCTGAGAGACGTTTCGCAAGTAAAACCCATTAATACCGGAGTGGGGAGAATTTTGTCCTAAGGACAGAATATCTAATACTCGACTCGATCTATACCGGAGTGGGGCGAATTTTTGTGGTGAAGTTCTAGATATATTTGGCCTTTGTGCTATTTTTTGGTTTAATGGGAACTACTAAATTGAGGCACTAAGGAGACCGCTGACGGAATAATATCACGAGTATAAGTTGGAAGACTGCAAACATAAGGTATCAAATCACACAGCCTAAGATGATAAGATGTGTTGGCGTACTGGAGTAGTAGATGCATGACTTCATTCCACAGTATGGTACAATAAACATGATCCCGTAGCCATACTTTTTTTTTTTTTTTGTATGCCAATGCACTAAACTATTCATGGGTAACCCTTTGTTTACTTACACAAAAGTATAAAAGACGTGATACATTTCATCTTATTTATTTTATATATAGATGTGTTCAGTGATCTCCCTGTAAATACAATACAAATGCGTTTTTGTTTTGTATCTACGAAGAATACTTATTTGGAGCTTATATTTTGTATGTACTCTTTGTAATCTAGAAATTAGGACGTTGGAGGAAACTACAATGAAAGATCTTCATCAGCTTCACTGTTCTATTGGGTAAAGCATTTAGGGTTTTATTTATTAGAACAGTGGACAGGCTTTTGATTAGCTATGGTTTCAAAGTTGCTAATAATATATTGGTAGTGTTACCTCCTAGAAGCCTGACATTTTAAAGTTATATTGGATATAAAATTTTTGTGGCCTGTAAAATATTTGCACCTAATGCCACCTCTCCCATACAAGTGTTTGTTTTTTTTGTAAATGTAATTTTAGTTGTGATGGTACAAAAATAGAAAATGATATTAAAAAAAAGTCATGATTTGATTTGCCAATAAATAAGTTTTGTTTTTTTTGATACTAAAAGATTATTTATTAATGACAGTGAAAGCTTACATAGTCGTCCTCTATCATTTTAATAATATCAGGAGGATAATTGTTCATATAATAAAAATTGATTTTCTGTTAGAGCATGAGCCACACTATTGCTTAACCTATGAACTGCCTTGCAAAATCATAAATTGTACCTAAAAAACTTATTCTTTACAACTAAAAGTAAATGTTGATTATGCCAGTGAATCTGTGATTCCTCACTGTGAAGGGAGTTCACCACATTATCACAATCCATTTCAAAAATCACATAACTGTAATATAGAACTACAATCTATTCTACTGCCAATAACAATGCTCTGCACTCAAAGTATTCTGCTCCAAATTCTGCATCCACTTCCTCATCTAGATTAACACCTTTGACCCCTAAGATGGTACATGCAAAATCACGAATAATCAGTTTAACACTGCCCTTTTTAGTATCATATATATAGGAAGTATCAATATTAATTTTGACATATCCTGGGTCAGGTGGTATCCATTCCTTTATAATCTCATGTCGACACCTATTCATCCTAGTAGTAGTAATTGAAAGATTTCAATGTTGGAACAGATTTTGGATCCTTATTATGGTACTATTAGCATTTGGTTTGGCATTCTGAAAAACCAGATTGCACCTATCTTTCCAAATGTACAAGATAGTGCACCTCAGTTTACAAGTATAGCTTTCTGTCCCAAGACCAGCATCATGTTCATTAGTATCATGATTAGTGAACCAACTTACCAACCAGTCATGGAAGGAACTGAAATCCTGCAAAACAGTGGGAATATTAACATTCATACCTAACCAGATTGACCTAGCATAAGGACAATCTCTAAAAATATGACTAGTGGTTTCCATGTAATGATTACAGAAACTACAATGATGCTCAATATTCTGTTTATAAACTAAAATGTGCTCTCTTGTTCGTATTATATCTTTTAAACATTTCCAAAGAAATAGTTGCACTCTATGAGGAACTCTCATATGCCATAGATTCTTCCAAACCTCCCTAGGAATTACTTCATCATTTATAGCACTATTGACATAATCATAACACAAAGTGTTATAAGCACTTTTGACAGAGAACTTACCTTTCCTATCAGGCTTCCAAACTAGGTAATCTTGGCCAGTGAAATGAATATTCATACTAAGAATGGATACTTATTAGAAACTAAGGAACAATCACATAATAAAATAGGAGAATGATTATTTTTCTTGATGCTTAGAATGATTTTTAAAGAAAATTCCATTTGCAAGTGAGAGGTACATGATCTATCTTTATATAAGTCAAATATAGTGCCTCCAAAGATACTGTACATTTCTAATCCTTTAGTTTGTTGTAAGATAATGTGAAGGCTGAATAGTAAATTCAGTAGTCCATAGTGTTTCATACCGGCAAGAAAACATATTATCTCCTGCCTATACAATCGGACGAGGGAGCAAGTTTGGGATAGAATTCATGTGACATTTAAAGGCCATTGAGAATTTATGTGGCAAAGTCCTGGAAATACTTGGCCTTTGTGCTCCTTTATCACGGGGTCAAGTCGAAGCATAAGGCCTAGCCGCCTAGAACAAAAGAAGATTGGATAATTTCCACAATTCCCAATTTCCCATTCGTGTATTAAGATATGCTTGTTTGCGTGCTAGAGCAGTAGATGCATGATTTAAATCCGCTGTACTGTCAGACATACGGTCGTTACAATAAACATGATCCAATAGCCGTTCAGTTAGTGTATACTTTGCACGCTTTGTCTAGTACATTAGTATTTATTTTTATTTATACATTTTCATGCTCTCTAAATTGTTTTGCCTTTTAAAAACAAAATCCTCAAATGCCATGAACTCTTTGCTTACAAGACAAATGTCTAAAAGATATCATTATTGTTGAGATTATTAGTCCCATATTGTCTGGGCATCTAAGATTTTGCGGTTTATAATCCCTTAGGGCCTTTCCACTCATTGCCAATTGGTTTTGAGTTGGATGTCCATATTCTAACATGGTATCAAAGCAGGCTATTTGCGACGAGTCATTTGACCGTGCCTTTATTCTGCGTCACCCGATTTAATTGTCCACGTGTTAGACCCAACGAGGCTACACGTGAGGGGGCGTGTTGAGTCCCACATTGTTTGGGCAATCTAAGATCCTGCGGTTTATAATCCTCAGGGCCTCTCCACTCATTGAATTGGTTTTGAGTTGGATGCCCGTATTCAAACAATTATCTCATTCGATTAGTTGTGCTTGTGTCCAATACTCACCCTATAAATACACTCCAAATGCATTTTTCTTTCGTATCTATGAACAAGACTAGTGCTTATATTTGTTGTATACTCTTTGTCACCTACAAATTAGTATGTTGGAGGAAACTGTAAAGAAAGATCTTCATCAGTGTCACTTTTTATTAGGTAAGTCATTTAATATTTACAAACAAAAAGGGACTATTAGGGCTATGATTTTAAAGTTGCAGGCAGTTGGTAATGCTACCTTCTAAAAAGGAACCTATCATTTTAAAGTTGTATGGAATATTATAAAAAGAATTTGATGCTTAGAATGATTTTTCTAAATGTCCTTAAGAAAAAATTATGAACAATACTAGAAGTCTAGAACACTCAAAACTATTTCTAATATGTAAAATATCTTGAACCAGACCCTTGGATGAAAATGTCCTTCTAACTCTCTACATGTCTTCCTCCACTGTATTGCTTCATCCCTTGCCTTTTTCAACTGCAATTTTATGAATTTACTGCTCTCACCCATTAAAACAGAGATTGGGATTCATAAATAAAATGAGTAAAGGTAGAAAAATTGATAGAATACAAGCTCAGATTTGCACAAAAGGGAATTCTCAGTTGATAGGAATAAAGAAAGTGTGGAGAGAAAACGAGAGCTAGAGACTGCACAAAGGTCACAGACAAAGTACTACAAAGATATTATGCGTTTATATCTGTAGCGTCCCCAAAGCTAGCAGCTGACTAATCGAAGAGATTAACTAAATAAAGAGATACTAAGAATCTAAATCATTTACTTAAACATTTAATTAAGAAATCTGCTACGGAACTTAATCCAAAAACTAGCTCCGCTCTGAAATATATATATATATAAGAACTCCTCTCAAATGATACATATATAATAATCATTTGGTTTACGAATAGAATATACTGTAAGGATTCACAAACTCGTCATCGCTATTTGACCGGTTAAGAGACGATTTAGTCTCTAATGACTTAATTAACTAAAGATGAACCTTAATTGATAGAAATTAGTCAAACAATAATTTGAACGAACCAATAGTACCACTAGATAGATCTCGAAAAGTTATGTAAAATAGACTAGTAGAATGCGTTGATCGGATTTCGGACGAAGGAGATACGACACTTGAAAGATGGAGTCAAAAAAAGTTAGTCAACCGGAGTTAACCGTGATCATTGACCGGCGGTACACTGTTGACCACGAAGTCAAAGTCAGTTGACCGTACTTCCTTCGTAGAATTGGATATCCCTTGGTAGTCTTGTTGAAGTGGTAGTAGTTAAACATAATAATTAGGGTTAGGTTAAATTAATTACTGATTATAATAATTAATTACTAAGTTTATGTAAATTAGAATATTTAGGTTTATGTTTATCTTCTTTTTAATTTTTAGTAGGAGGTGGTTTGGAGGGAGTAGGAGCTGTAGGCTTTATAGAGAAACAGAGGGAGAGATTTATAGTTTGGTGAGAGGCTTCTCTAGGTTGATTAAAAAAAGAAAAGAAAACGTATAAAGAAGTAGTGTGTTTGGAATGAAATAGGATAAGGAGTTAGAACAAGAAAAGATGAATATCAAGAGGGAGTTTTAGTTGATTATATTCTAGGATTAAAAAGTAGAAATCAGAGAGGTTCTAAGAAAAAGAGTGTCTATAAAATCAGTAGATTATATGTTGAGAGTGAGTTATGGTGTTCTTGATGGTTTTGAAGGAAAGAGTTGATGATGATGCCGGAGGGTGAGTTTTTAATCACAGCTAACCTTACTAATTGACTATAATACGTTTTAAATGAATTGGGTATGTGTAAAAATTAAGAAACAGAGTAGAATCAATCAAGTTCTTATGTTTTGAGAAATCATCATTCTATGTGAAACCATAAGTGTTACTGGCCTAGATGTATAGACAATTATAGGCACCTTAGATCGATAATTAGAAATATTTATGTAAACATAAATTGTATTTCGTGTCGTGCTGATTCTGTACATATAAAGAGTGTTCTATTTAGTTAAGAAATGAGTTAGATATTGTTGATCGAAAACTGGTCGTCGCAGCTGAAATCCTTTGTTGACAGTCACGAGCGTCCATATGTTTGAGGGATTATAGATAGGTTTGACTTATAATTAGGAAATATTCAGAAATCCAAATTTGTATAGGGTGATCCCTATATTCTATAGAGACCGATTTTGATCCTTTTGGATTTTTAATGGATACTATGGAAACCTTAGAAGTTGACCCCATGAGCTGTTTTCAGGAAAAAGAGTTGGAATTATTTCTCAGTTTTTGGTGAAGAAGATGACCGAGTCAGAAGCTGACTCAGTTGACCTGTCTGACTCGTACCGAGTCAGACCATTCATGGGTTAGGGTTGGCGGATCGATTAGAGGGTTAGTTCACGGGTTGGTGGCCTGGTTGGACCAAACCGCAGGTCAGGGTTAAGGCCAGATTCATTATTTTGATGTTTTGGACCCCTTATGGTCCGAATTAGCTTTTGGTTCCTTCCGCAAAGTTGTAGAGTTTTTTGAGAGCTTCCTGATGATACCCAATTTGACCCTATTTGGATTAGTAGATACTGTTTTATACCAAAATTACTTATTACCAGGTTATAAAACCATTAATAGAATTAGAGCCATTAATTATTTCACTTAGCCTATAACTAGAGAATTGTATGAAATTATGTTGTGATATTTATGTGAGCCTGTTGGCTAAATTCTTAGAGTGCTTGTGTGGTTAACAGTTAGTCTATATTAACAACGATCGATTCGAAGGATGAACCAGTGGATTGAAGAATGCAAGGTAGGCGTGGCTTGTCATCAAATCAGTTGGGAACTCTGTAACCTTCTTGTAATCATTAAGTTCCTTTTCATATGCGAGCATGATGAGTCATTACTTCTTATGAGCATATTTGTGTGTAAATGATTGGGTATGTTGTGTAATATGCATTGTGTGGATTCTCCAAATGTTATATCTATTTTTATGCTTATTATAGCCCAGATGAGGCAATATCGTTATATAGGGGAATATTACTTTTTACAATTTCTTGTGAGAATCCATTCGTTTGCATATTATGCTTGATTGCAAAACCTTCGAGACTTATGATGGTAGTTCTTGAATCATGGTTTGTATGGGCACTCTGTGTGGATGACGCTATCATTCGAGTCTGGAGTTATTCTGCTTTCGCTTTCTCCAATGAGTTGGCGAGGTCTGAGTGACATATTTTTGGCTTGTTCTAGTTTCATTTTTGTAGATTATCCGGTTGTGGTCTTTCACGGATATTGTCATTATGGTACGCAATATCTGAGGAGGTAGGACTAGAATGACCTTTCTTTCATGAATGTTATATTACGATGCTTGCTGATTGCTGGGTGAATAATTTAATGTGTGTTTGTGTGAATTCCCCGCGAGGAGTGACTGTGGTTTCCCCACAGCTCCTTGCTAAGTCTTATTCAGAACGGGAAGTGTAAATAGTATATAGCATGGGAAGTGCAATATAGCTAAATAGCGCGTAAAGCGAAATAGTATTACTTTTTATTTTATAACCTAATTTATGTCTTTAAGACCCAGATGAGGAAATATTATATCGAGGTATTTGGGGAAATCATTGTTATGCACGATGACATGTTTAATTATTATTCTTTAGAACTTTGAAGCATATTAGTGATTACTCGAAAGTTATATGTTTTCATTGAGCACCCTTTTGGGATGATGTGCTCACTTGTTCCCACTTCAGTTTTCAGTAATCAAAGAAATGGAGCGCTCGAAGATATCCATTCCGTAGCTTAGAGCTTTATCGAATCTAGTATTGTTATATATCTTTTACTAGATGTATTCTTCTTTATTCTGTAAACAACACATTGATATATTCTTAACACTCGAAAGACTTTCTTTTATACAATATCAGAGAGTTTGGGTTTTGTTATTAGCACATTATGTATTTATGATTCTTAAAATCGGTAATCTAGTTTTGATGCTTCAATTAGGTTGTAATCCATTCAGTTAAGCTGGTTTAGTATTTGGGGCGTCACATGTACAACATAATAAACATAGCCGAAGTTAACCAACTAACGAATTCAACCCTTGAAGCTTTCGCTACGTAACTCTGATCAGTCTATGAAACTGAAAGTGGGAATGGGTGAGCACATCATCCCTAAAAGGGGTGCCCAGTAGAAATAACATTTAACTTTCAAGAAATCATGGGCAAGGTTTGGAAAACAATACATGCTTTCCCAAACATTAAAAAGTGACCAAGTCACTTAAATAAACAAACATGTATATGGACAAACTCCTTTTTCAAACAATTTATGATACGGTTGTAAATTCCGAACTCGCAAATTCACACCTAATAGCTATGGATGTCGACAATTCTGAACTCGTAAACTGACGACCAATATAAACATAAAAGCTCGAAAGTAAGTAGGTATAAATGTGAAGGAGCGTATCCTATATATTACAGGTGGAAATTCTTATTTCCCATAACAATTCATATTTACAAACAAAACATTACAAATCCTTTCCAAACCATGGAAAAATTAAAAGAATCAACAGAACTATCAATAATACAAACTAAACAATGCATGGAATGCACGAACAGACAATACATGAGTTTATTAAACATAAATCTTTGTAAAAGAAACAACAATGGTTTCAAAAGAGTTAAATGTAAATTCCCATCTCTTTTGATGGGAAGCCACGCCTACCTCTACATCCACGATCCACTGGTTCATCCTTTGAATCGATCATTGTTAATAAAGACTAATTGTTAATCACACAAGATCTCTAAGAATCTAGCTAAAAAGCTCATAACATAATTTCATACAAGTTACAGTTATAAGCTAAGTGAACTATCTAATAGTTCTAAGCCCAAGTCCTCTAAACCAGCCCATTAGCCTAAGGCCTGGTTCATAAGAGTCAATTATAGGTCACTAACAGTCAACATCTGGTCAGAGAGAGTCAACTAACGGTCAACGTTTATTCAAGGTCAAAGTCCTGGTCGAATGGTCAACTGAGTCAAAGGTAAAACCTAGTCAAGGTCAACTGAACTAGTTCTGAATCAACCCGATTCAACTCAAATTAACAGGGTCAACTCAGTCAAGATAGGGAAAAATCGGTGAGTCAACGCAGTCAGACATCTGACTGGCTAAACAGATTCTGGCCTGAGCCCCATGCACAGGCCAAAGGCACTACTACACCTGCAACTCTCACACCAGTTCAACACCAAACTGGCCTAACTCTATAAACTACAACATTACACAAACTATAACTTCATCTATAACATTTCAACTATACATCAATTCATAAAACTTCATAACTCATTATCAATTACAAACTCGGCTTACCTTCAGGTAGCAGAAGCAAGCTTCCATTGAGAATATCTTCAAGGTACTCATCTACCATTACAAAAATCCTAAGTTGTATCCACCCCTTGCAATATTTCTAGTTCAAAGCACAATTCCATTAGCTACAATTGTCACACAACATAACTCTACAATTACCTGTAATTCCATACTCGAACAACACTCATAACTGCAATACACACCTCATTTCTATTTCTGCCATTTCATTATTATCATCTCAGATGTACTGCACCAAACTCATTAACTGCAACCACTTGACTTAAATAATAATCCTGCATTACTCATTCCAACTATCTGTAGCAGTCACTTAATCCCACCACCTCAGCTCAACACAGCACCAAGCTTCACTTCAGAATCAAATCCATTTCAGTGACAACTGCCAACTCCAAGAATTGCAACACATCTCCACTGCCAATTCAACTTAATTCAACATCAAAACAATCTTCATCCCCACCAATAACATCTACAGTTCACCAAACCAACCACTTCTACTGTACAACCCTGCCAATTACATTATCCCACAGCCAACACTAACTGCAACTTCAGTCCTGCAATTACAACTCCAGCATTCACCAACTCATCTGCAAGTCTATTCTCAGCTAAATATATCAATTCAACCACCAACAGACACAACAACAGTTATATACTCTAAAACTGCTTCCCTTCCAGACACACACATCCATCTCAATTCTGAGTTCAATTAACCAACTCATAAACTCAGTAATGAAAATCAATAAACATTACTAAGTTAACTAAAAGGAACACTTACCTCAAAATAAATCCATTCCTGCAATTGAAAACAACTCCTCTTATTACCCCCTGCAACTACATCATCACAACTACAACTTACAATTCTGCTCCTGCCTTCAAAAACATTCTCATCTACTCAAACATTTACAATCAGACCAGCACCACCCTAATCATTTAAACTAGGATCATCTTTATCACCATCTCTATCTCAAATCACTTGTACCCAACACTAGTCTTCTCTGAATTGGTAAACCTCCACTCGATTGATGCAGAAACCTTAATTCTTCAATCGAATCAATCTTCACTGCTAGCACAACTCATCTTCAATAATTACTCTAATTCACGACAACCCATCTCTATACTAACAGCAGCCTTCATACTTCATCGCTAGCAGTTCCCAACTAAAACCTAATCATTCCCAAACCTTAATTAACACAGAACCAAACCCTAACTACTGATTCCAAGCTATTCTTCAACCTTAACTCATAATTCGAGTTAAACCCACCTCCAATTAATCCTCTAGAGTATCAAATTCACCTTCCAATCTTCTCCGAGTTCCCTCTAATGAAACCCTAACTCCTAATTCACTTCCTCCTTCGAATCTGATTCAACAACTGACACCACCACCATCACCACCGACTACTGCATGATCTTCTCCACCCTCTGTCGATCACAGAACTTCCATTTGATTCTCTAAAACTCGCAGAAGGAGAAGAAGAACAGGAAGAGAAAGAAAGAGAAGAAGAAATAAGAATGAAGAAGAATAGAAAAGAATGGTTTTTCTTCGATCTGGGTGGAAGATAAGGTCAAAGAAATCGATGAAGGCACCCATCACTTGGATATGGGTAGCCAGGTCGGTTTATCCTGTAAAAATACTATTTTGCCCTTCGGTGTAATCTGCTGATATCTGCTTCTTCCGGTATCCGAATGACACGTTCGAGTAGTCCATTTCGCATAACTTTTCAAGACCTATTCAATGATACTAATTTTGTATCTAAATCGTTGTTAGATTAATTCCTATTAATTAACGCTCGTGTTAAACTAATCGAGTTATTATCGGCTAATACGTCTCTTGACTAGTCTAATAGCGTTGACGAGCTTGAGGGTCTTTACAATATCCTTTGGTTTTGTTGTCTTTAATAGGGGGACAATGGGAAGGGTGAATAGTAAATTCAGTTAGTGCAAAGTGCTTCTTAGTCCGGGCAAAAATGATGAACAACCGGGATGGAATCCTAGGAGGCTGCTTAATTGACCTGTGCTTATTTATTGTATCCTAAGTATCCAATCGGAGGAGGGAGTAGGTGAGTCTAAAATGAAAACCAACCTTGTGTTGGAGTATGTTAGAGCATAGCTCGGTTGAACTCACCAAGCGTTGGTATGTCAAGTTTGATTGTCATATTTTAGTGTGTCAAAACTCATCTAAAGTCGCTTGATTATATACTAGAGTCAACTTCGTTTAGGATAGACTAGAAAGTATAGGAATGTTGAGACATACAAGTATTACTCCGAAGACCTGAAGAATGTGAAGAAGTAGCGAACTACAACGACGACATCATCCTTCCACTTGAGGTTAGTAATATTGACTTGAACTGTTTCATTCCTAACGTATCTTTCAAGTCGTGCTATATTGAAAACATAACTGTGAAGCTGTATATACTGTACATATTGTATGATACTCTAGTGATGTGACATGGTCATATTTGTATGATCATAGTATTAGGGAATTAGACTACGAAGTATAACGCTTATCTTTTGAACTTCGTAGATATGTATATACTGTTATGATTATGTGAATGGGTTATGGTAAAGATTTCATCCTAGGAAACATTGTTTTACATTTGTTTAAAGGAAGTACATTCATGAACTTGTTTTTTGAATCGAAAAGGAAATCATTAGGCTTATTGGTTCGATCTTCACAGACCAAAAACTAAGAGATCACCCCAGAATGAAAGGCTATTCATTGCAAATATTTGGATGACCAATATATGTGAGATGGTAGAAACGATCTTAACCTTGGTTATGTATCTTGGTATAATTAATCACAATGCCTGACTTATGATTTGGTATGACTAGTTTTCATTAATTGGTGTAATCGATCCTAAGTAATCACCATGAGATGGTATGATCGATATTTGTAATTGGTGTGACCGATCCTTGTAATTGGTGTGACCAATCACAGAGTATTGTGTAATCGATCCCTGTAATTGGTAAACGGTCCTGGTAACTGGTGTAGGTAACTGGTGTGACCGATCACAAGCAATACCATGGGAATATGATGAGCGATCCTGGTAACTGATGTAATTGGTGCTGGTATCTTGTGTGACCGATCACAAGTATTTCCATATTGAGGTATAACCGATCCTAGTGATTGGTAGAACCGAAAACCCATGTATGTGATTTGATATTTGATCAATCACATAGTTATCTTGGAATACAGGTCAACCAATTCTAAACTTGTTTGGAAGTGTGGTATAACCGATTCCAAGAATGTAAATCCATGTAAATATGAATAAGGATTTACAATGAAGAGATGTCAACATACTTTGAACACGTACAGTAACTCTTATCATTTATTGTTCAAAGATATTCCTTAGTACTAAAGGAGATCCTGTGCCAAGATAAATTAAGAATCTTTTAATTAAGGTTTTTGGTTTTATATGCTTTAATTACCAGCAATTAAATGCATATCTTTAGAGAATAAAAATTAGTAATGTGCATTTACTATTTAGAGATTTTCTTTTGAGAGATTTCAGAAATTTTGGACAAACATTTATTGGAATTGGGAAAACCGATTTTTTCCATTCATTGCATATCTTGAGAATATTTTCGGTTTTGGAAATTCCTTGATGTCCAAACATCCTTGGTCTATAAATACCTAAGTTTACATTTCTAGCAAACTATCCTAAGAGCCAGGCAAACTTCAATTCTTGTTGTTTCTGGTGGAGCCATCCAATCGGAGAGGAAAACATCCTAATTAGGTGAAATCTCTTACGACCGCTCATTTAAAGACTTCTGTGGGATCAAGAAGCTCTACGAGTACCGTTGGTGGGAAACTAGATAATTGCAGTGTTATTAGTTTCCGATTGATTTGATTGACTAACGGTTTTTAAAACTTTGATTGCACCTAGTTTGTTTATTCTTGAGAATCTTCTCTTCCGATATAAGTTTCACTCAAACTAGATCGAAGTATCGACGGGATCTTTAGAACTGTTGTTAGATCTAAAGACATCTTGTGATAATCCATTGTTAACAGACTCCATTCTTGTGCGATTGATTACAAGAGATTCAAGTGGTGTTATGCAAGTTATTATTGAATATTAAAGAGGATTTGAAGACGAAAAAAATTTCTTATCAATTCTCATATCTTTGTGTGTGCACAAACTTTGATCGGCTGGGATCCAACTAGAATCAGATTTATTCGATTGATTAGTTGCGTGAGATCGACATCACTTTATAGTTTATCGTTGAGATATATACTGATTGATTGCGAATCTAAACTTAGCTACTTTGGTAGTTATTGGATAGATTGATCTAACCAGGCAAAGGAGTTTATCAGATTAAACGGAAGGGCCTTTGCGTATGACTTGAGATATATTTATCTTAAAAGAATCAAAAGAGTTGTTACCAAACAGATTTGTTGTTCCTTTACTGTTTGGAATACGATCCAAAGGAATTGTGCCAGTGCGTGACCTTCGAAGTCGGAAACGCAGGGATACCGAGGAAACTAAGTGAACTAGGGGTAGTTGCTTGGTCTCAACTATACGAAGTTGGTGTAGATTTTGTATAGCGGCTTAATTATGAGAGTATTCAATTCTGGATTAGGTCCCGGGGTTTTTCTACATTTGCAGTTTCCTCGTTAACATAATCTTGCTGTGTCTTTTACTTTGATTTCCGCATTATAATTGTTATTACAATAAAGTAAAATACACAAACGTTAACTCCGATATACTTGATAGTGATCCTATAGAGTTTGGTTAAGTTCGAACCTATTATCAAGTATCACACTTTGGTAGTCGTATTATCTCGATCTTATATCCATAGACAATCACACAAAGTGTGAATACCGAAGTTTTCGTATTGTCTCGACTTTGTCCATAGATGATCACACTTGGTAAGAGGACTTATAAGTTGAAACAAAAAGATTGTGGTGTATTTGGGTATCCTCGTCTTTTCAGAGTAACAACCACTGATTTTATAAAATGTACAGAGATAGAGATCTCTTTTCCATCTTCGTCTATATCTACAAGGTTTACTGCTGGCGAACTGATACTATGGTGTGTTGGTTGTTGTTGCGAGGGATTGTAGGAGTTAGAAAAAGAAAAAGATGGTGATCGATATCTTCTATTCCTTTTAGGAACTTGATTTTTGGAGGTTGTGGTGGTGGTGTAAACTTAGGCAATTTAACATCAAGAGAAGATGAAATCACCACTAAATATATTTTTAGTCAAAGGTGGTAATAGTTATAATTCAAGACTTGGATGATTCAATTTTAATGGAAGTTATTTCAATTTATGATACGGAGAATCGTTCTTATAATTATTAGTATCAGAGGAATTAGAATTACTTTTCAATTCAAATTGGGTTCTATTATACCTAAATAAAGGAATTCACAAGTGGGAGGCATTAACTTTTGTTGTTGTTGTGAGTTTTTGTGCTTGATATGTGTGATTTCTTGATACAACCATTGAAAACTAGGAAATTAAGTTATGATAAATCTTGAATAACACAGACACCAGAAATTTTGTTAACGAAGAAACCGCAAATGCAGAAAAATCCCGGGACCTAGTCCAGATTGAACACCAAGCTGTATTAATTAAGCCGCTACAGACACTAGCCTACTACCAATTAACTTCAGACTGGAATGTAGTTGATCCCTAAAAGGTATCCCACCGATTAAGGTACATTCGCGCTCCTTACGCCTCTTGACTCTCAGCAGGACTCCGCGCAATTGATTCCCTTAGCTGACGTCACACCAACTAAGAGTTGCTTCAACTCAATTGAAGATTTTGAACCAATCTGCCTCCTAGAGATTAATCCTATATATGATTTCCTTTTACAATTAAACAGTTTGATCAAAGGTGATGGAAATCGATAGCAGTAGACAAAGTCTAGCTAACCTAAAATCCGGATTTATGCAACCCGAAGTGAAGCCTAGATTGTTATTCACCTCACAAGTATAAAACCTGTGGAATCAACAAATTTTCAGACGAAGAGAACTTTGATGATGTATGTCTATCTTTATCAAGTTAGCATCTCAACAATAGATCAAGATCAGGATACACGAGTTATCAAGGAAAGATAATTGGACCTGGCTTCACGAATCCCTATGAAGTAATTGTAGTCGCTAAACCCTAAAAGGGTTAGGAAGAGGACAACTTTAGATACAACTAGGACACACCAAAAAGAAGTGTCGGGATTCAAAGATCCTAGTTTCTTGAAGTTCCCCTTTTATATATAGACATTCAAAGCATAGGTTGCTTTAGGTTTAAGCTAAGATAGCTTTGGAACAAAGCAATCAATATCCACTATTAGATGAATCTGATTTACATAAACAAGATATACACTCTGGTTAGGTGAAACCGTAACCGAACCATGTACAAAGACTATGTTCAACGTGGTTAGTCGAAACTAGCTGGTTTGAAGTTAAAAGCTTAATACTCATTTTCATGAACACTGAAGACATTAATATTAAGTCACAATCATGTGATCAAATAAGTCTAGTGTTTTTAGAGAATTAATCAAATGGTAATTATCTTGTAGAAATAAGTTAATCGCACTTGAAAATAATCGACATGGTTAGTAGGTGTACAATGTACAAATACTATTGCTGTTCGTGATTCAGGTTAGTCAGTGTACGTGTACCGGTTTGTAAACATTTAACCAAACCAAGTTCCGGAGTTAACAGAACTATTTAGGTATGCGTACCGGTTTGGAAACCTTAAGACTATGACCAGTTCCGGAGTTCACAGAACTATTTTAGTTTGTGTACCGGTATGGGTACTAAACCGAGTTCAGGAATACAAAACTATTTTGGTATGTATACCGGTTTGGATACTAATCCCAGTTCCGTAACCAAAGTTCCAAAATGGTTTGCATACGAGTATGCGTACCGATCCGGTTCATGAGCTGAACAGATTTTCATATGATATACATAATAATATGCGTACCACAAATCTGTAAGTTGATATATAGCTACTCCGCTATGTGTACGAGTACATGTAATACGGGTTCAGACTTATAATAGTTTTCCAAGTTTGTAAGATTGGTAACACTGTCTTGTATCCGAATCTATAGTAAATCTATATTTTTCTCTAAATTGATTCGAAACATTCCCGAATAACATTAATGGCACATATCACTGTTCCAGGCTATTTCCGAATGATAAAACTTGAAACATGATTTTGATTCCGAACAATAAATTATCCTTAATCGAAATTCATCAAGTATGAACAAATGTTCATTAAGCTTAGTCATTATATTTCGAGAACTAATTATCAAAATAAACTTGACTCGAAATTCTTGTATATGCATAATAGTCTAATTAGTTATGCGACATTGTCTCAATGATAGAAAAGTGAATATAACTTGAGAAATAGGTGGTTCAGTCTTCACTTACCTTTTGTTGATGAAGTTCTCCAAAAGCTTCGGTTGATCTTCGTATTCAAAAGGTAGAACGCAATGATGACTGCCGTGATCCAATATTTCTCAACTACATTTCTATCCTAGTACGAGATTTAACTAATTGTAGACTAGAAATCAAGATATAGTTTTGACAACTAAATTTGACAACAAGCTTGAGATAGAAACACTTGTGAGTTCGACCGAGCAATGCTCTAACAAGTTCGGATGTCCTATGTTTACTACATGATTTAATTGTGACGGACTAGAAATTTCACTTGGTGGATTTCAACCCGTCCAGCAAGGCTAAGCCCCAGTCGCGCCACTCAGACATAAAAATAAAAATAATAAAAATATACACTTAATTCAAAAATCAAGCAAAAATATAATCGACACAAGGCCAATAATAACAATCAAAATAAATACCGAAAATTACTTGTCGTAGTTCCGGTAGAGTCAAAGAAAATTATTACCATAACTTAATGGTGGACACCGCATAAATAAATTAAAGAAATAACTTCTTATACATATGGACTACTAGAAGTTTTTAATAAAAAGAACATTTCATATAGTAGTTCCAATGTAAATTTATTTATCCAATAGTTAAACTTAAGAAAAATTCTTCACATAAAGAAGACTTGACAAATATGAATCTCTAGTGGCATAAGAAGTTGGCAGTGGTCATATAAAGAGTAGAGTAATTTTATATGAACTTAAATGAATGGCAGCTTACAAATATTTATGAACAAATGCTTATATTTACTTATAAATTTCTAGTTTGATGCTATATTGTTGCTTTTAGCTATTGACATTTTATTTATTTGTATATATATATGTATGAAGCGAGGTTGATGCAGTAAGCTTGGGAAGAGCTTACGCCAAGAAGGGTTTGAGCAAAAGTGGTATTTTTGCTTGTATCTCTTGTATGTATATGACAGGGTATCTAGGGTAGCTAGTCTTATGTTGCTTTCCCCGTACTTTTTATATATTTTTCTATTGAATATTATTTGTACTTTCATATTCTTCAACTATCATAAGAGTTTAATGGACGTCAACTTAAGGATTAATAACTGTGTATACTCAACTGTTATCGAAATGAATGTTTTCCTCCAAAATTTCAACATATGTTTCATTTGGTTCTTGTATAATTATTGATGTACTTTGTTGCCACTCATTCATATAAGTTGATGTTTTATGAAAATATAATTTGATCTTTTTAATTGGTTTATTTGTCTATATTAGTCTTAATAAGACTTCCATGTAGAATTTTTTATACATGTTGTTGGAGATGCTCTAAAAGTCTTAACATGTTGATTAGTTGTGGTTGCCGGCATCAATCGTCGTATGAACCTGTGTAATTTCTCTTATTAGATGTTAACCATACACATCCTTTTTATCTCGATATGATTCATTAACGTTCGTTGGATCTTAAACTATTAAAAAGATTAACAGTGTGTTTAGACTCCGAGTCAATCATTGTGTCTCAAACTAACAAAGAAGCACTCACTCATTACATTTTTCCGCAAATTTATTTCTCACTTTGAGTCACACCTTGGCAAAGGACATCGTGCAGATTCATAATGGTGCCTATAAAATGTGCCACACCCCAAAGACTTGTTGTATCTTGGAAGCAGTTTACTTTCGATCCCTTTTAAAAACTCTAATCAAGTGGGTGAAAATAATGATTTAAAGAAAGTGTGTCTAGGCGCCTTAGACCTAATTGTTTCTTATTTCGTATGCTAAATTTCCAACATATATACCTAGAACAACAGGAGTATGTATATATGTACATGTTCTTTTAAGATGAATTCTTGTTCATTACTTCAATGTATTTCTCTTCTGCAATAATTTCTTCGAAACTTGAATGTATTTCTCTTCTGCGATGATTTCTTTGAAATTATGTCTTGTTACCTTGTACTTTAGGATATATGTAAATTATGATCTATCCTAATTATTTACTTATATTAAGTATGACAAAAACTTTATATTTTTGGCATTGGAGTCATATACGGTTTCATAAAATATATAAAGGTTTTTATTCTAAATTGAAAAAACAGAATATTAACTTTTTTTACTAGGGTTTTGAAATTTCGAGTAGAGTAGTTCCTTGAATTAAGAATGATTAAAATAACACGAATCTTGTTAACTTGTATACAGGAATACAAATAAAGGTATATCAAAACCTAGCAATTTCGTACATAATGCTTCATAATTTTTGTTTGATATTTTAGATTTTTGGAAATCTAATTTTATTATTTCCAAAAGGGATTTATTGTTCTCATTTCTACTTTTACACTTTTATCTTTAAATCCTATCTTACTTAAAACAAATATAAAAATAATATTGCCTTTGCTTTCCTCTTCGAATTTACTTGTATAGAAAAAATATATATATCATATTAATAACGGTGGAACTTCCAGTCTATGTTATGAGTCATTTAATTTTTTAATATAATCATTCCATATATTCGGAAAATGTTTTGATCTAGCAGTATGTACGTCAGGCATTTTAGCTATTGTCATGTCAGCAAACTCTTCTTACGCTAACCATGGTTATCTTTTTTTTTCCCTTTTCTTGGTAGTTGCCGTTATTTTAGCTGCAATATTTTTAGTGATGTGCAAGATTTGTTTTCAAGTTTTTAACTGGATATGGATGATGCAGTGAGCATCATACAATTTTCTTCAACTTTTCATAGGTAACGGAAAACGTTTTTTCTCTTTTTCTCTTTTTGTCTTCTCATCTTCCCTCTCCCAGGATCAGAACCATAAGAATCAATAACTTAACTTCCATTCTGTTTTAAACCTTGAATCCTTGATCATCAGAGGTAGTTAATAATATCTATCCTAACTTTGTGAAATATTTCATGAAAATTAATGCCATAATAAACCTGTCTCAACATAAATATCCAAAATCAAATAAGTTTGATAAACCATTACCACTAATTTGATGATTAGAATGTCTGGGGTGGTAATGGTATTTGAGGTATGAATTCGATGATGATCAACTTATTGCTTGTCTTTTAATATCCTATCATCCATACATATTTCACCAATTTGATCAATACCCAATTGCTGTGTCACAATATCAATGGGTATTTGAGCATTGTTTGACTAAATTCATCAGCAACCAATCAGTATTTCAAAAACTTAGTTGGTACCCAAATATTGTCCACCTAAGTACAAGAGCAAGATTACTTCCAAAAGCAAATCAACTTACTTTTCATCATGAACCTTGCAAAGATTGATAGTATTCATGGATTAGAAAATTAAGATTTCGTCGATACTTCGATAAGCCCTAAATTTTGTTAATGAGTTACGTATTTTCTCCGATGCGGAATTGAGGGATTTCTGAAGAAATTTGTTGGAGTCCCACGTTCATGGAGTTCATTACCATCTCTTCTCCCTTTTCTTTCTTTTCCTCTTTGCATTTTGTCCGCGGCTATTTATCTGAGAGTTTAACCATTTCTGTATTCTTTCTGTAAAATACGGTAGCTGAAAAAATGGTGAAAGAAAAAGCCTAACTCTGGTTAACATAAGAGTTTGGTGACGCCAAAAATAGCCAAATATCTGGCTTACATGCTGCTAGATCAAAATATTTTCCCATATATTCACATATGTAAATAGTATTTATTTCTTTTTGAACATTAACAATCAATGTTTCAAGAAAAATGACGAGAAAAAGTAAGAATATGGAAACACAAGAGGTAATCAAGAAGATTAAGTCAAGCAGTAAAACATTTATGAAGAATTAAATAAAACTTGAAAGAAGCAAAGAGATAAAAGTATGCGAGAATTTACAGTAGTGGGTGTTAAATTTTCACATAAGAAGTTAAAGGCTTTATACATACAGGAAAACTACGACATTTTGACTTATAAACTATCCCTAAAAATATAAAATTTTAACTTCAGAATATCATTAGTGGACATAACTAATTGGAAAATCAAATATGACACCCTATGCCATGTGCAATTATTTTTTATTAGGATTCTAAATCTTGATTTCTGGTAATGGGTAGAAAATTATATCCCTAGCCGAATGTACTGTGTTCTTCATGTACGAAGAACATCATAGGGGTTCAGCTAGGTCAATATTTTTTTATTTTTTTTTGTATTTTTTTTCCTTGCTGAACTTAATTATTGTGTTCTTCATATACGAAAAAAACATAAAGGTTCGGCTAGGTCGGTTTTTATTTCCTAGCTGAGTTAATCTATTTTTTTCCCTAGCCAAACCTATCATGTTTATCGTGTACGAAGAAGAACATAGAGGTTCATGTAGGTCAATTTTTGTTTCTTAGTCGAACCCAACATTAGGTTGTACAATTTGGTGTGGTTTTGGATGAAACCAGAACCGAAACCAATGGTTACGTCTTTTAAGTTTCTAAAACCATACATACCATTTGGTATGGTTTGGTACAAAACTGAACCGAAAAGGCTCCGGCGTAAACCATTGGTTTTTCAAAAATAAAAAAAATATTAGTATGTAGTACACATGAGTCACAATAACCATCTATAATTCATGTCTCATACATGGTTAGAAAAGTCTAGTTTTGTGTACACTTCTATATGGCATTAAAAGATGAAATTGCTTTTGTTTATAGAGTGTGCAGTTAATTTTGAATGTTATTATAGATACCACAGTTAGAACAAGTAATCTTCTCAACTTTCTAATCGATTTCAATTGTCACAAATAAGTGACAAACTTGCATTCCCCTGTATTGAATTTCCAAAGATAAGCATATAATCTAATTTATGTTGAAGAGCATTGGGTTGTTACCCTAAATTTTTTTGAAATGAATTTAAGATTTCTTATGTATATTCAACATAAATGATTCGACCGCTGTGAATCTTGTCGCAAGGCCGTGCCGGCGAAGGAACCCTCGGTGGAGGAGGAGGAGGAGGAGGAGGAGGAGGACTCTCTGGACGTATCCCCTTAGTATATGTATACGCATTTCTATACGTATTAGAAAAGCTTCTCTGATAAAGCTTCTTAAAATCTCCACTACCCCCGGTCCCCCTTCCCATCCATTGAGATTGGAGATTGGACAGTAAGGGAGAGAGAAGAGAGAAGGAGAAATGATTTGAAGCTCCACTACCCCTGGTCCCCCTTCCCACCCATTGAGATCGGAGATTGGACAGCAAGGGTGAGATAAGAGAGAAGGCGAAATGATTTGAAACCCCGAAGAATATTTATAAAACCCTAACTTACTTTTTGTTTGCGCCCCACAAAAAAATATCGAGGGGGGTGGACTAGAGAGTTAAATATCTTTGCAAAAACAACAAGTCTGGTTGATTATTCTCCAATAGTTATCTCGTAACAGATTTTGACCTTCTATGACTGAGAGTTAAAATACTTTTACTTAACTTGCAATATATTACAACATTGGTGTTGTAAACAACAACAAAAATCTTATTCAAGTTTTTGCCAGGATATCTTTAAAATATTTCAACTAAGTTACATATATTTACTCCCTTCGTACCATATATATGGGCGGAATAGTTAAAATCTCTTAGATTAAGATTTTTTTTTTTGATTTTATAAATTTCTATGTTTTTTTCCTGTTTTACCCTTTACTATATTCCCAATGTTAGAGACATACACTCAATTATGATGATTCCCAAGCAAACAAATAGGGGTAATAGAAGTAAAAAATCGTTTTAAATTTTTGACTCCGCCTATATAGTGGTACAAGGAAAATTGAAAATTCCGCCTATATAATAGGTACGGAGGGAGTAATAAACATCAGATATGTTATGATGAGTAAAAAACTATATTTAACTTTTTATTGACTGTATACTAAACTTTTTTTGAGATTATTTCAAATGTTTTCCCAAGAAACTCAAATCTTTTGATAGTTTCATAGTGGATATCTTGTGCATCAAATGCCACTTAACAAGCAAGTGAAACTTCAAGTTTTCCAGACCTTTTATTTCGTCACTCGAATCTCCTGGAATTATAACAAAAGTGTACGCATCTTGATAGACGCATTTATGTGTCTATTTTCATCTCTTTTGTGTATATTGTTGTACCCATTTTTGTACTAATTTTGGTATTTTATCCCTTTGTAGGTGTTTTTGGAGAAATAGGCTTTTGCGGTGAAATTGGCTCGAAAAGTGGTTTTTGCGCTCATGGGAGAAAATTACTAAGGGGCACCCATATTACTAAGGGGTATCCACTTGCTATTCGCACCCCTGGTCCGGATAAAGGGAGGTCACCCTCTTCGTTTGAAAACATGGTTTGGCGGGAATTTAAATTTCACGCTGCGTAAATTTCTGGCAGCGATTTGGGTGCAAGTTGGACTTTTTCACGGATATGGATCATTATGGGCTTGTTACGAGTAAACAGGGAAGGTATGATCTCTATAATCGAACAAAACAAGTTAAATATGGATTCACGAACAAAACAGAGAGAAGAGAGTTTGTCGGGATTTTGTGGTTATTTTAAGGGTTAAAAATAGGATATTCTCACAGATTTTGTTACCAAGTTTGAAGAGAGTTTGGATTGAGTCATAAGATTCGTGTAGAGAAGAAAAAGACTCGGTTCTTTTATATCTGGGAATTACGAGAAGAAAAAGGGAAAGATATCTTCTACCTCAGCAAAACAAGGAAGAAGTTGGTTGTTACGTGATGCCTAAAGGTAGAATATCTTCCCTGAGATTTGGAGATACCAATTAGAGAAGATTTGAGTTAAAAACGAAAGAAGAATACGCGTGAAGATTAAACAGGGAAGAAAAATCCCGTAACTTGCTGTAGAGGAGAAATAAAGATTTTCCGACAGATTTAGAGAGCCTGTGGTGTATATAAGAGGTGGTGGGAGGTCAGAAAAGGGTTATGAATACTTTGGGGGAAGTTTAGAGCCTTAGAGAAGCGGAAAAAATCAACTGGAGGAGAACGCGTTCTGCTGCTGCTGTTGCTGCCGGAAAAGAAGAAGAAGAAGAACATACGACACACATAGAACAGTCGCAGAAACTGTTTCCGTAGATTTCATATTCAATACCCTTTGTAACAATTCTTCCAACAGTTAGCTTCAGTTCGCAACAGTAGGTTCTGTAACAATTATATTAGTTACAGAATCCGCTGCTTTTACACTTTTCACTCTTTTAATCAACTGTTGAGCACCAAAGATGTATTTTGAGAACATGATTAATATGAGGAGCTAAACCCCTTAGCCGAGGCGACGGAGGAAGCCATTGTTCCATGAAAAGTGGTATATTTCTATTTTAATTATTTTTTGCAATATTTTTACATGATTATTTGCATAGAACTAATATAGGAAAATTGATTTTTATTGAGTAGTTGTGAGTTGTTTTGATGGAACATGCTGGGTTTTAAAACTTTTGATGTTTCATGCTTGATGTTTACAATTGTTACTTCAAAAATCTATTAGAGGCAAAATATTAGAATCACTTTAAAAGCAAAAAATTGCATGAATATTGATTATAGTTTATCACTTAATTGGTCAATGGTGGAATCCAGAGTCTCGGTGTTTTCTTTATATTTTTGATATAACTTATTTGAATTGTTGAGTTTAATTTAAGTCTAAAAAAAATCCTTCACAAGTTCGAGCAACGAATCTTTTTACCACTACAACTACAAAACACATCACATCTTTTTAAAAAGTTGCATTAGACGCTTGTCTAACTTCCCTACATAGTACTTAAACCAAACTTGTGTAGTCTTCCTCTAACCATGCCTTCTTAAATTTCTCTCGTTTTTTTATAAACTAATGCTTTAATTAACTTTTTAACAATTACTGATGCTTTGAATTTATATGAATCATTTACTAGTTTTTTTCTATATGAGGTACTCCTACTTTTACTTGAAAACCTAAATGATCCCTCGCTTCTTGTTAAAGCATTGCTTGGTTGAACCCACCAAGCGTTGGTATGTCAAGTTTGGTTGTCAAATTTAGTTCCAAAACTCGAAGTCGCTTAATTTGATAGAGTTGAATTCGTTAGGTTAAACTAGGAACATAACAATGTTGAGACTTGCTATTCTTACTCATGAAGAACCTGAAAACGTTTCGGCATCAATGGGGACATCATCATTCAGTTCGAGGTTAGCAGCAACTGAAATGACGAGGGTACCAAGTACACCACAATCTATTCGATATAACCTATACGACCGAAACCTTGCGTAATCTAATATAAACAAAAACTGTAAGGAAGATAGCAACCACAAGGTATACACTTGTGTTGATGGTGGTTTTTTAGTTCAGGGCTAAAATTGTAAAAACCTGTATTTAATGCGCTGTCATCCTGCAAAGGAACGAAAGCTATTTGAAAGTGATGAGTGCAAAAACCTTTTCGCTTACATATGTATTGAGCAATTCAACATATTTATGAAATTTATCCAGAATGGTGCGTGAAGCAACAATCCCAGATATTCTGTAAATTTTAACCTATTGCATTATTCGCTAATGCATGACCTGCCTGGTATTTTCCTATGCTATGTTCCTAGCCGAACTCTCAATATTGGCATGACATGACGATTAATGTTCACTCGCAGCGGAGTAGCATGAATCTCCCAAAGTGTCAGTATTGAGACCTGCATGAAAACACTCGCGTAGGCTACACCACTCTCTGATAAAGAGATTAGCGTGTTTACACACTTTTTGATTAAAAGATAGCGCGATCGAACGCGTTTAAATTCCTTAAGGAAAATCTAGACTGTTCATGTCAGTCTCAAAAAATAATCACGGCCACACAATTTGGCCACGAAATTCAACAAGCCTAGCCTACTCCTGGCAGAATTAGGCAATCATCACGATGACCACCGGCGGGCCCACTAGCATCCCCGACCGAACGGATCCCATCTAGTACATCTGTAGCGCCTTCGAACGATTAACTCTAATGTGGGTGATCGTGCTATTGGCAAAACAAGCTCAAACGAGCTAAGACCGACAAAAAGGGTCTCAAAACCCATCGCATCCGTCCAAGTTGGCCGGCCTAGTTGGACGGCTTAGATCGCATCTCGAACGATCAAAGAGGTACCAATGTATTCACCGACGGCCCAATTTTCTTCCCAGTCGATCGAATTGCTCATGGCAAGTCAATGACACATCAAACCATTCGATCGAACTAGGGCAGACGTGGCTGCTTTGAAACCCTAATTTGTGTTTGCGGCAATATGTTACTATCGCAAATCAATCATGACCGCCATCTTCACCAGCCAAATCGAATGGCTTAGATCTAATTTTAGATGGCCCAAGAGATTTCAGCGTGCACACTAGCGGCCCGTCTTTGCACATGGCTGATCGTCCTTCTCAAACTAGCACCCAGCGCTTTCATTCGATCAGCCAAACTAGGGTTGGCCACACGGCTTCCAAACCCGTTAAGTTATCTCTTCAACTCCTACCTACTGGCATCCACATTGTAGTAAGGATAATCACGTTCCATAGCTTGGGAAACAATGGGGACCCTGGTTGGCTCACCTTGTGAAGTAATACTTAGCATCGATTTCGGGCAAATTTGACGAAGATGATGAAAAACTTGCACCCCTGGTGGGGTAAGTCATAAAGCATGGATCTTCCGGAGGCGGATGGCTAGGAACGATATTTGCATCATGAGCCAGGCGTGATAACCTGGGAAATCAAACCCATAGACGTACATGTTGTCTGTACCAATTACAGGCTTCACAATCGACTTATACCAGCTGACATACTGCGCTTCATCAATATCCCTCCGTATGTTTAATTCACACCTCTCCCACGACAATATTCTCAGCCGATCAAAATCCGATGCAGAGGTTTGCATCTGTGGTGGCGGGTTAATTGCAATTGCATAAATACCACGTAACTCGTACATCAGTCTTTCTCCCAGGTACCAAACCCCTATATCCATTTTTGAAGTGTAAAAAATAACTTTATGGAGAAAATAATCAAGAACACGTTCTACATAATTACGACGATACTCAGGAAAATTAATGTAAGGGTGAAAAACAACATTCTTGTGGCTCCGAGTCATCTGTTGATACCTCTGAACAAAACTGGAAACCGAGCCGTCACTGCCAGTGTCCTTCGCCCAGTTGGTATTGAAGTACATGTCAATTATTGGAAGTCTATGGTTATTGTCTATAATAATTGGTTTACCAACACGAAAGTAGGTATACCACCAATACTGCAAATTACTCCATTATTTTGTATTTAGACTTAATCTACATTTGCTCATAAATTATTTAAATTTAAAAATAATAATTTTGATATTTACCTCTATGATGCCCCAAAAACCAGTGAAGTTAGCTATACCTATGGACGCTTGATCTAGCCTACAGTACGTTTCTGCTAAAATTGCAGAGCCCCCAATCATAATGTGGTGCTTTGTCAAGATCTTCTAACGCTTCAAGCCAACCAATATGAGAAACGGTAGTTGAGTATGAAAAGAACGTCAGACCCAGTAACCATAAGATAAACACCCCTTCGAGTTCAGGATAGTCATCTACATTTATTGAGTTTATATTTTGGTTAAGGAAATGCTTCAACACTAAACAAAATATTCCACCTCCTTTCAAATCTTTATGATCTTCACGACATGTGATTCTATAAACAAGGGAAGAAGTGTCTTCCATTTATTATTTGAGATCCATTCGTTTTGGTTGAATGGTACATGATCTCCCACTCTACTTGGAATCCTACAAATGAAATACAAATCAAGGGGCGTAATTAATACTACAAGAATAATATCAACTATAATTAATTTTTTTGATTATTTAATAATTATTTAAAAAATAAAATTTAAGTTAAGTTACACAAACTTACCAATTTCAAAATCCATAAAATGGAATGTGTGCGTCGTCGGCCACCACCTTTCTACCAATACTCTCGTAATTTTGTTGTTGTGTTTTCTAGTCTTCACAATATAAAGCGCACGCCAGGGATATCTGTCAACCCTTTCTCGGACTGTGAAGGGTAGATCTTCATAAACATCCTTTAAGTCTTAAAATCCACCTCTCATTCTATAATAACTCTCAAATCGCTCTTGATGCCCCGACACATGACCTTGTACTAATGATGGATCAGCAACGACACTAGGCGAAGCAAACTCTGCTTCTCGATTTTGAGTATAATCTACATTTGTGGCAGGCCGAGGTAGTGGTTCATGTCTTCGATCTCTTTTGTGCCTTATATTATTGACCGCTTTTCTTATCAACTCGCTCATTTTGTATCAAGACTTCGTTTAGGAAGAAGAAAATTTTGTTTAGAAGAAGAGATAGTAGTGATGTGAGTGAAAATGAATTCAGATGAAAAAATTTATAGGTTTAAAAATTATAGCCATTGGGAAAAGATGCTTTGGGTATTTAACAGTTGGTGTTTTTGCTTCTCACACACGCGGTTGTGGATCGCACACCGAGTGTAATCTTCAACATGTGGGCGGGTGTCATTCGTCGCGCTTGATGATCAACCGCCCACTTCTTTTTTCATATTTCATAGTGGAAAATAATCAGGCTCAACAAAAGATTTTATTTGCCATTGCCATGGGAATTGCCTTAATTCCTAAGAGAAGAAATAGCTATTCCGGTATAAAATTTCATTTATATCTAATTCATTATTTGTTTATAGCTTAGTAGTTAGCAACTTAGCATTGACATTGAGATTAAACTTGTAAGTTTAGTTAACATTTTAATCGTCGTGCGATAGTGATCATAAAAGAAAAAGATAATGCCACTGTAAATGCTAAATGCTAAATATCTTTTGTCCTTGTGGCTTAATTTAGAATTTTATTATAGGGCTTCAAGGATTTGGTTTCAAGGATTCACTGCCTGTTATGATACAAAATATTGGGTGATCATTATGCCTTAATTTAGAATTTTATTATAGGGCTTCAAGGATTTGGTTTTGAGGGCTTTTTATGTATTCAACTATCCTAAATATGGATGAGGGGGCCTATTTCGTTATCAAAAATACAAAAACACCCTCTGAAAATCTAAATAATTACCAAATCTAAAAAACTAAACCTAAAGCCGATAAACAAAAAAAAGAAGAAAAAAAGCTAATGATGGGTTTGGATGTAGAATTTTAAAGGTGGGAGTTATGGGTCCATGAGATTTGGTGGGATTCCGTTTCCTTCGAAATGCAGTAGAACTTCGATAAATTAATTACTTCGCTAAAATAATAAAACTCTCTGGTCCCAACCAGGCTTGGATAAGCTAAATTTTAACTCGATAAATTAATAACTTTGCTAAAATAATAATTTTCTATGGTCCCAACGCTATTAATTTATAAAAGTTTTACTGTGTTTGGTTGCCCAAATCCCTGGAATCACGTTTCCAACGGGAAACAGTTTTCCAGCAAATCCTCCATATGGAGTCCGACCGCTCCTCCATAAGATTTGCTGGGAAACTTATCAAGGGATTTATGGACCCCACTTTTTTTAACTTTAAATTTCATATATATATATATAATTTTTAAGATTCCGGTGGTAATACCAAACAATATATGGACTTTAAAACAAAATAATTCTATGAATCCTAAGAATTTTAAATGAGTTACTAAACATACGAGGGTTTTAGATGAATCCAGGAATTTGTAATCCCATAAGATTATAAATCCTCGAAATCATGAATTCTGCAAACAAACACACCATAAACGTGAATCCAAAAAAAGAAAGAAACCCATCTCCTCTTCTCCTCTTCTTCTTCCTCCTTTTTTTTTTTTTTTACTTCAACAACGATTAATCATCGATTCTCGGCCAACAATAACTTTAATTGGGTAAGAATCGGAAACCCAATCCTTTTCTTATTGATTTTGATCCCATGAATAGGTTAGAGACTGGAAAGTTAGTTTCAGAACTGAATACGGTTGGGAAACATTGATTTTTCGAACCGTACGATTGATTTACGGTTGGGAAAATATTGATTTCCTCACCGTATAAAGTTTCTACGGTTGGGAAAATAAGAATGCCCAATCGTAAGTTACCCTGACTTTGTATACGGTTGGGAAAAGGATTTTCAGGAAAAAAAAAAAAAGAAATCTTTGATTTTGATTTTTAAATATTAGCTAAATGATAAGTCTAATCTAATTACTAATCTTACTTAACTTAACCTAATCATTAACATTAACTAATCATTGGGATAAGGGGTTTTGGAATTGCTATTTGGTGACCCAATTTTTGATCAGGTTTCTAAATTTATTCACACATTTAAAGTTTTAAGTGTATGGTAAAAATTCGTGAACGCATTTTAATTTGAATGGGTCCCTGTTGCGGCCCCGTCAATATTGTTTCTTTGACCCTTTTGTCATTCCGTCATCTCGATATTTATTTCCTAGCCTTAGCTACTCAATGCATATGCACAGACACAGTCCTAGTTCTTGAGTTTCGGTCATCCTAACTCTACGACGACTTGAGCTTTTATTGATAAGGTCAGGTACATGTCATTCACTCATTGTCTGCCTAGCTGTATGTCTGATTGTAGTGTAAATAGCCTTGCAGGTGTTGGTGGAACATGGAATGGAAATTCAAGCATGGCTAGGATCTAGGAAAATAATGTACTCCGTGTGCTGACCTAGGCAAATAACGTGTGAACAATAATAGCTAACTAGGGTCTAGGCTAACCCATGGCTAGGATTGTGTTCCCACAAACACCTCAATAGTCGGTGAGAATAAACATACCTTTTGATTTATCTCATTCCATGCTTATTTTCCTTTGGACATGAAGTTCTAATGTCAAATAAATGAATCATAAATGAGAGGAAATGAACTAACAAGCGTTCCATGCATGTTTGGCTTTGTGAGATTACAAATGAAGGAAAAGAAAATCGAGAGAAATTGGTATCATCGTTTTATCTATTACGTAACTTTGATACGCAGAATTGTGAACAAAATTACCATGGAGTGAGTGAGGTATCGGTGGAAACTAAAATGTCAACAACTGTTCGGTTAACCATTTGAAGTCCATAGACATAAAGCAACTTGAATACTTTTCTTCCAAAATTGACTATTGCATGAATCATCCAACATAATTTGTTTTCTTAGGCTAATTCGTTTTCTCCGGATTTAACTTTCCAGAGTTTTGAAGATATATATCGTATGTTATAGACTCATGGAGAAATAGTAATTTCTCTGGTGATTTGTGTTTCATTTAAAAATAAAATTTTATTTCTTTAATTGTTGTTCTTCTATTATTTTAATAAAGTCGACTCTTCAAAAATCATGCAAAGATTACTTACTGATAAATTAATTTTATACTAATATAAAGAAAAGAAGTATTTTAGTTGGTCACAGTATGACAAAATAACTTGGTGTAACTCTGATATAACTAATATGATCTTCGATATCAACTACCGCTTCTCATATATTCAAGGGTAAAAACATACATCAAATTAAAGATATTCCAACGTTACATTTTTATATATTAGCAGAAATGTCATTGTTTTAAAGATATGTCAAAAAATTTAAAAACTTGATATCTTTCAAAATTCACACCATATTTTTGTAAAATTAACATATTTGGAAAGCTCTTTGAATTACCTACGCAATGAGTACAAATAAGAATATTGAATTTTATTTTACGAAAAATATATCATTGTTTTCAAATTTGGTATTGTTAGAAGAGTAAAATTCAAGCATGTGCATCACACATTGGTTTTACTAGTTCAAATAATCGAGAGTGGCTTACTTGAATTGGTTTATTTGATAGACTAGGAAAATTGGATTAACACAATGCAATATCATTCATGGTAAGAAGCGTCATCGTTTTAACAATGGCCAAATCAAAACGTGAAGAGAGGGCAAGTAGATGCCCTTCGTTACCTACTTATTTCAGTTATCCTTTGAGGTAAATCCCAAACAGTTGGCATAATCAAAGCCAGGTGGAGCCATATTAGTAAGAAAAGTCATATGATTAGAACACTTATAAACACTGACTTATTAACTCTAATGGTGTTTGCTTGCTCTGATACCAATTGAAAAGGAGAGACCAAGTACACCACCAACTTTTTCGTTCAACAGCCTGTATGCACAAACCTAATACAATCAAAAGTAGGTCAAAGCAAAGACCCTTAAATAAGATTGTATGTAAAGTTTTTCTCTTTCTCTTAGACTAAAAGTTCATGAACCTGATTGTGTAGAATAGTTCTTAGACGATCTAAAAAATCAATATCCAAGATCAATTTAGTCGTATCCAAATTCTAACAAGTATGAAACTTGCAATCTATCTTTCAAGATGTGAATTTAACAAGAACAAGCCTTATATTTTATCTAGATTGATTACGTACTACTTGTGCTATTCCTGTTACAAAGATAAAAATAATATCATGCGGCAAAGGAAAAATATAAGACACCATAAGTTTTGTTAACGAGGAAAACCGCACGTGCATAAAAACCTCAGGACCTCGCGTACATCTTTGAACACCACATAATATTAAACCTCTACAGACACTAGTGTACAATCAGACTTAATACCGGAATATAGTTGAGACCGAATTAACTTTCCAAGCAACTTAGATGTGGTAGTGTCCCTTACGCCTCTTGAACCACGCAATAAATTGATTCCCTTAGATTACATCTTTTACAGTGTCTAAGAGTTGCTCCAACCTCAGTGAAGACTTTTGATACAAATCTTCCTCTAACAGACAAGCCTATTTAGTTTCCCTTTTGATTTTTCAATCTGTTTCCAGTAGACAAAGTCCAGCAAACCTCACGAATTCGGGACACTTAGACTTATTTAAATGAGAATCCTGGATTACTAATCACATCTTAAGAACAATCCAAACAAATCAAAAAAGGGTTTAGATATATATCTTGAGGAATCACAAAATCTGAGACGAAGAGAACTTTATGATTGCTATCGATCTATCTCGTTCCTAGTATGAGATTAATTAAAACTTCTAAGATCAATAAAAATAAGATATGGATACAAGAACTACCAGGTAAAAGATAATATGACCAGCCTTCACGAATCCCTAAGTGAAATATTCAAAGCAAACTAATTATATTTTTCATAGGAAACCTAGGTTATAAATAATGACTCTAGCTCAGAAACTAGGGATTAAGAAATCTCATTGAAAAAATCTCTATATTTATAAATTTCAAGGCTCTAGGTAGCTTAAATTCAACCTAAGATAACTTGAGATCCAAGGATTTACTTTCTCAGTTTAGATGAAATTCGTATTAGGAATTCAAGTAAGCATGTGAGAAGTTTACCTTGAAATCACACAGAAGAAAATGAATTATGGTCTAGGTTTCTGGAACGGTGCACAATGATGGTTAACAACGGCTTAGTAACCTTTGAACTTACAAGAACATATTGGTGTTCAATAACAATCAAGACTTAGTCAATGATCCACAAAGTAAATTAGTGAATAAAGTTTTTCTTAAAAGTGTCATGAGAATCGTAGCAAAGTCGAACATAAACATATAGAATAGTTCATGTATTTCTGCTAGACTGGAACTGGGAAGTTTGCGAAGCGGGTTTGCAAACCTTGACAATTCGCTAAGTAAGGCCATAAGGGTTTGCTAACCTTGGCAGTTCACGGGAGTCCGAGCACAAGGGTTTGCAAACCTTGACAGTTTGCGGAAGTCAGTTGGTAGCGGTTTGCGAACCTACATAATTCTCGAACTCAGATGTAAAGGGTATGAAAACTGGGTTTGCGAATCTCTGCAGTTAGCGGAATTCAGACTGACTTTGGTAAAGCATAAAAGTATGTTTACCTAGAATTAAGTAGTTCTTTTTCTCAGATAATTAATTTGAAATATTCTCTATATCCATATACAGTGTGCACTGTTGCTTGAGCAATTTCCAAATAATCAACTTGAAACAAAAACATTTCTTGAACAAATATATAGTTTTTAACTAAGATTGTTAAGGATCTAGAACATCCATTGCTCTTGAATCATATTCGATAGTTTAACCAAGACAAGCTTGAGCCCAACAATTCTTATTTTCAATATTAAATCTATTAAAAGCATACAACATGGTCTCATAAGATAGAATGGTAAATGTCGTGAGTAAATAGGAAGGTTGAGGATTCAAATACCTTTGTGTTGATGAAGTTTTCCTATATGTCTTTGTTTAACCTTCAATCTTAAATTTTCGAAGGTTATTCCATGTTGTCTGATACCCAACTTCCATACTGTAATCCTAGTCCGAGACTTAGCTTTAATATGCTAGAATTCAAGATATAGTTTGTACATCTAATATCGACAACAAGCTTGGGAATACTAAAACTTGCGAGTCCGACCAGGCGAGGCTCTTACAATACAAAATCAAAAGACTGAAACCTAAGTCATAAAAAATAAACCAACCCTAAAGAAAAGAAATTATACCTCCGATGAATTGAAAGGTTGAATGATCTTCTTGAACTCATTATTTATGCCTTTAAGGTTCGGGTTATAAGGGATCGATGCATATAATGGAAGAAGGCTAGGTAGAGGGACGTGTCCATCATAGCATTTTGTTGTAATGTAAATATATGACACGTCAAGTCAAAGATGTTGACTGCCAGAATGACATGTGTAATAACCACAGCCCAGTCTAAATTGAAAGTGTACGAATTAATGAGAAAATAAATCAAAAGTAACAATAATTTCTTGACTTGAAAAAAAAAAACATATAATGTTTTTGGTTGTGAAAATTATGAATTCCGTGGACCTGGGTAATCAAATACACCTAAGAATGCCACATGCAAAATTGTAATTCAACCTGATTTCCTGGTCCAATGAATACCACCTTCAAAAATGGGCATCCAAACTCACCAACAGTCGAATGAATAAAAGTCCTAGTAGCATAGCACCAGTGTTATATTTTACTAATATTTTCTACATATGTGCATATAAATTTTATTTTTGGTTACATGTATATATAATCACATTTTAAATTAACGGTATTGTCGCAGGCATGAGCGAGACCGGCCTTTTGAATCACCACGGTCAAAGATAACACAACCTTCCAAAGATCCCAAAGAAAAATAACACCTCAACATCGGCTATTTTCTGAATTATGACAAAGAAAAAAAAAGTATCACATATAGATAGGAGGTGCCGACCCCGAGGAAAAGTTGTCGAAGTTGAACTTCGGGTAGCAATTTAAGGGGGGTATCAGGATAGATTTATGAGAAACTTAGGTATTAAATTCTTTCGAACATATTTTACGGAAATTTGCAACACATTTGGATAATTTTTTACTTTGTATCTATGAACTTAATTGTTTCCTTATATTACAAACTTAATTTCTTTTTTCTAATATACTCTTCTTATTTCGTGGATCCGAAACTCTGCATATTAATTTACCTTGAGATAATACAACTCATTTTTTTTTTCCTACAAAATGGGAATTAAGCCTAACTAATTTGGCCCCCTTTTAGGAGTGTTGTCTAAATCATTTAGCAGTTCTCAACTAGTCATTGGTTCTTTTGTTCAATCTAATTTTTTTATTTACAATCTTTCGAACAATATGTTTTTAGTCGAGTCTAATATTTTTGTACAATTTTTTTTAAATGATTCGAACAATATTCTTTAGTTCAATATAATTTATTTGTACAACCTTTTAAATTAATGTTTCTAACAATATACGAACATCATTTTTTATGAGACAGATCATTTCTGTTGTTACATTTTTATACAATGGGGCATGAAATTCTCGGGCCGGCCCTCGAGATAGGTTATTGGTTTCATTTTGGACTATGACACTCGTTTTTTGTCACGTGAGTATGGTTAAGTAGGGCGTTGTCAAGAAATTTGAATATCTTTGAAATTTGAATTTGCGATCCATAATTGAAAATTTGAAACCTAATTTTTCTCTTCAAATTAATTTAACTTTAGCAGTTTAAATAGTTTGTTAAGAGAGGGTTGGGTTAGAAAAAAACTGATTTGAAGCTGGAGTGGGGGAGTGGTAGCATTTTCTCATCTTCTTTTACACTAAGAAATCCAGATAAGTATGTTTTACTAATTTAAATTCTGCTTTAATCTGATTTAGATATTACAATTGAATTTAAGTTTTTTAATTTGATGAATTTCTTAAATAGGTTTTCTCGAGTCTTGTTTAATGACTAAATTTGATAATTTCAATATATCGTTGTTATCCGAATCTAATGTTGTAGAAATTATTTGGGGATACTTATTTTGGTCAAAAATTTAGGATCTAATAAGAGTTTCCTTTAATTCGTAGTCAAATATTTTGGTTTGAGATCGACTAATTTGATCTGTAGCATAAATTTTCCTTTACCACGTCTAATGAAATTCTTAATGACTGAAACTGATTTAAGTATCCAATAACCATACACTAATATAAATAAATATATATATATATATATGCCTCATCCTATAGGGTTCATCTTACCGATTGGGAAACCTATATAAAATACCAACTCATTTCAATCGATATAGTACTGTTTCCATTTTATTTACTTTCTGAGGCTGATAATGGAAATGAATTGCAGAATCAAGAGATATGGATGCTAAGAATACTGTTGAGTGTCTTACAGATATTAATGAGCAAGATTGTGTTGCTGGTAAATCAAGAAGTTTTGACTTGTTGTTGATTTTCAAGGAAGGCAGGCAAGTCAATCATGAGAATACCAAAGTGACTTTAACATATAATGAACAAGTTGTGGCTAAGTTCATCAACAATCTTGAGCTACCCAAAAAGTCATCATCGAGCAACCTCATCAACAGGTTTATAAAGCACAAGAAACGACCTCCCTTCCTAATAGTTATTCTGTATCAATAATCTTCTTGTTAGCATCCATATCTCTTGACTCATGAACTGGTTAGTCCTAATATCAATTCTTCATCATCCATATATTAAATGTGTTAAAACCGAATGAAATATGAATTATTTGTTTACCTATATTACAACCTCTTTACACTTCTTTATTTTATTTAGCATTTGCGCGCATCGAAATCTAAACCAGTTACAATTTTAAATTTGTATAAACAAATTAACTAATGTATTTACGTATTTTTTCCAAATTATAATGAAGAATGTTATCACTAGATTTTAATTTAACATATTGCATAACATTTATTTTAGATACAATTCGTGTTGCATTATCTTTGCATTTGTTTAACTTAACATTAACATTTCTTTGGTTATTTTTTGAATTTCCAAACCAATTCCTTATTTTTTTCATATTTTTTTATTATATGATTTTTTTCTTTTGTTATTTCTAATTGCATGTTTTAGTTGTTTTCTTAGTTAAATTTGATAATATTCCATTCAATTTACATTTACTTGACTTAATATTTGTCTTTTTCTTTCTTTTGAATTCATAAATTCCTTAATATTATGTACATAAATTAACGATAATTAATATCAAATACTCTGACTTATCTTTCAAAGTTTAACTTAACTTGCAATGGTGTTGCAACATTATTGTTGTGAACAACAACAAACCTTATTCAAGATCTTTTTAGAATATATTCAAAATATTTCACCCAATTAAGTTACATATATTTAATAAACATCCAATTAAGTTATAATGAGTACAAAATCTTATTTAGTGATGGATTGTAGTACACCTTTTAATTTCAAATTCTTCCAAAAATTTTCTCAAGAAATTCGAATGTTGTGAAAGTTCCATAATGAATGTCTTGTACATCAAACGGTGCTTTAGCAAGCAAGTGAACCGACATGTTTTCAGGACCTTTTATTTTTATCACTTCAATATCCTCGATCTGTAACATAAGTGTGTGGAATCTTCAAAAAGGCATGTTAGACGCTTCCTTGTATAATATTATAACCAAATTTTTGTGGTTTTCCTTTTTAATAAGACCTTCTCAAATCCCCTTGTATAGTGCTTCAACTTTATATGAATCTTTTATGCATCGTCTTTATACGAATCACTTAATATTTTCCTATAGTACGAGATCATTCACTTCTTTGAAAATCCATGCCTCAGGCCTTTTTTTTGTTATTTACCAACTGCATCCATCTATACACATCTTAATTGTAATCTAGATTATATGAAGTAGCATATGGATAATTTTTGATTTATATAAGATGTTTTATCGGCCAGTCATCATTTAGTTTCTGTAACACACGCCTCTTATTTATCACTCTAACAACATGAGTACCTACTCAACATCAAGTAGAGTCTTATAATGTTTTTTTATGTGATAACCTTCGAAGGATGAACCTATCTACTCTCTGAAATGTATTATATATATACACCATCCTAAAATACATGTATTCTGTCACATGTTTGCAACTATCAAAAGCAACCCCCGTTGGGTTAAAGATTTTTTAGTTTTAAACAATTGTTAGAGCATTGTTCGGTTGAAATCACCAAGCATCGATACGTTAAGTTTAGCTATACAAATCACCGATTGAATTGATAATTTAAATTATATTACATAGAAATTTTGAGACAAACTCTAATAACTCTTGTTAGATCACTGATTGGTTTAACCCACAAGTGTTGATATATGAATCCTGTCTTCAGTCATAAATAACCAAAACCATTTATTGATTTATTGTCTACTAAACTCAGATATGTAGTTGAGTTCCGAAAATCACTGAATACTCATTGAAGTTGAAGACATAATATCATACAAATATATCATCGAGAACTTCATCAAGAAAGGTATGTAAATACTACTTATTCTATTAAACTTATCGTCTTCTACCTATCTATCTTATAAGACGTAATGATGTACGACTTTAGTATATAACGAGATACAAAGAAGAAGTTTCGATTTCAAGATTGTACTTGACTAATTTCAAAACTCAAGCAATGAATGTTCCTTGAACTTATCACAATGAGGTTGAAGACAATTCTTTTGTTCAATAAAATTATGATTGCGTAAGAAGTACTTAAAATTCTAAGTTGTAAATTGATTTTATGAATAAAAAAAAAGTTAGTTCATGAACCATGCAATTCTTAGAAGTTTATGAGCTCAAACATGCATTAGAGTCTGCGAGATGAAAATGTTGGTTCGTGAACTGGAATGTAAACCAAGGAGTTTACTGTTGATATCCAAATTTTACTTGAGTTAGCGAGCCATGTAAACCAAGGAGCTTCTATTGACTTCAAATTTCATTTGAGTTCACGAACTACTTTTTCATGTTCGTGAACTGTATAATTCCTTACCAGTTCTGTTGATATCAAAACCTCTTGAGTTTGCGAACGAGAATTTTCAGTTCTTGTACTATGTAAAACTTGATTGTTTCTGAGCTTGATTGTTTGCTTGATGGTTCACGGACCATATGGTTAACTTGTGAGCTACTTTTTGTGCACGTTTCTTAACTAATTAGCAAATGCGTGTATGCCCATTCTTCTTTGTATTATAAGAGCAAACTTCTCATACGCTTACTGGTTTGCTTTCTTGGTACCATGATATTGTGCTAATTATTTTCATAAATTGAGTAGAAGCTAAACTTTAGAAGTAAATATTAGATCATTGCTCAATTGAACCCACCAAGCGTTGGTATGTCAAGATTGGTTCCAAAACTTGAGGATTCTTGATTTGATCACTAGAGTCAATTTTATTAGGTTAGAATAAAAAGATAGAAATGTTGATACTTGCTCTTGTTACTCATGAAGAAACTGAAGACGTAACGAAATCAACAAAGAAATCATCCTTCAGTTTGAGGTTAGGAACAACAAACTTGACTTGTTCCATTTCTATATTTTGTTCTTTCAAGTCAGTATTTCTTAAAAACATAACTTACGAAGTAAAGTTTGTTTGCTTGTCTCTAGTATTGGTCAATTGGTAATTATACTATGATCAAAATATCAAGGAATGCTATACGTATACTAGTTGTTTTATACAACTTGAATTGGAGTTACAAAGTATAGTTTTTATGGACATTACATTAATTGCTAATTCATTATTGAACTTCTTGATAAATTCATACCTTGGAGTTATGTTTGAAAGCAATTTCAGAAACATTGTTTAAGGAAGTAGACTTGCAAACCTTATATTTCATAATTGAAAGTTGAATTCCGAAACGATCTCTGGTAAGGACCGATCCCACGACCGATTCGTAGAAGCAAGGATCGATCCCAAGTCAGGACCGATCCTGACAAAGTTCAATATTAATTTACATTTTCGATACGTTTGTTATCTTCGGGTTTCTACAAACATCGAGATGGACACGAATTAAAATCATAAAATTCATAAGGTATCAACATAGTAATTTAATTTCAAGTATTTTCCTTTAATAGTCAAGGCAAGATCCTGAAATGGATTTTCAATATCTTTTAGATATCGTACAACCGTTTGCGTACCATATTCCAGAGGTTTACATATCTCTAATTACTATATTAGTAAGTATATGAAAGTATATATGCTAGCTAATATTATTTCTAAACTATGAGTGACATCGATCGATTTAATAGTTGGAATACAATTGGTGTCAAATTCGGAGATAATGTTCTTTGTATACATTTGGGAATTTTTGGAACTGATTATACCTTGTTTTCCAAACAAGCCTTGGTCATAAAACTATAGATAGTGGAGCTTCTATTCTTACAAACTCACACTTTGACACACAACTTAAATTATTGTGTGGAAAGCCAACTCGTTTATAGAGGGGAGTCACCCAATTAGGTGAAACCTCTTGCATTTCCTTCATTTGAGGTCCTCTTTGGGGTCACAAAGCCTTTCGTAGTACCTTTGGTAGGAGACTAAATTGTATTGGTATTTTAGTTTTCGATTAATATTTATTTGATTGACTAACGATATAGTTATCCTTGATTGATCAACTTGTTTATTAATTTTAAGGTCCTTCTCTTTAATTTACAGTAACCTTATCTGTAATCTCTGCATCATTATTACCACAAGCTGCAAATGCAGCTGCAAAAACTACGAAAACAGCGAAACGGGCAGCTAAAAAGGTAGAAGCCTTATCACCTGAAGAGTTGAAATTATGGTCTAAAGGGTTGCCTGTTGTTAGTAATAGAATTCCATATACAGAGATATTGGATTTGAAACAAGAGGGGAAACTTAAACATTTGATTAAGCTGCCAAGAAACCCGAGTATCCGTCACCTTATTTAGGATTTGAAACAAGAGGGGAATTTGAGGCAGAAACCGGATTCGGTTCTAGTTGTTTTAGAGGATTCTAGGGTTTTAAGGACTGTTTTACCAGCATTGGAAAGAGATGTGAAGTTTTGGGAATCATGGGATGAGTTAAAATTGGATACCGTTTGTGTTAATGCTTATACTCCTCCTGTTAAGAAACCCGAGTATCCGTCACCTTATTTAGGATTTGTCAATAAGTTTTCGGAGTTTGTGATGTCGTTTACGAAGACAAAGCCACTGTCGAAACGAGGCTTGGAAATTCAGATGGTTAGGAAAGAGCTGCAGATGAGGAAGAAGTTTGAGTTGGGGAGAGTGAAGAATGAAAGGGAGATGATGGAGAAGGCTCTTAGAACGCAGAAGAAGATGGAAGAGAGGGAAAGGAGGAAGGAAATTAGAAGGATAGAGCAAGAGGAATCGTTGCGTCTGTCTAAGGATAGTTATGAACGGATGGCTTAAGTTTGGGCAAAATAAGGCTCATGATCAGACTACAGCAGGATTTCTTGTGGTTTTCTTCTTTCACTTCTTTTATAGGGTTGTTGTGTTGAATTCTAGGATACAACAGAAGGATTATTATGAAGATAGGCTAATGTTCAGTGAAGGAGAAGATGAGGCGATTAGAGAAGGAGATGGAAAGCACAGAGTCTGAGGAGTGAAGAGGATGGAAATGAAGGTAAGGATGGTGAGGAAAATCCATATATGAAAATCACAAATTGGTTTAAGAAATCTGGTGCTCGTGTTCGTCCGGCACGTCATAAACAATTGCCCCAGTTTCAGGACAGAGGTGTGGATGTGAACATTGTGAAGTTTACAGTTGTTGCTGGGATTGGAAATATACGGCTTTAACTTGAAGAGGATTGAAAATACCAGGTCAGACTTCATTGCTTGTAACTGAGTGAGCACCATATTTTTTTAAAATAGATCTGTAAGTGCTTGCAGAACCCATATAATAGACATTTGGTGTAAAAATTAACAATCTTACAGCAAAAAATTTCATTTCTTTTTTATGAGGACACGTACATCATAGTAACATCTAACAGTTCAGCTGGAAATAGCTCTCTTGGTGTAAATAACTTTCCTTTTAAAGATAAGGGACCCTTTGCGCATTCTGGATTTAGCTTCAGTTAGAATGTCGATAATTTATCTGTTGCGTATTCAGGTGCATACTTCTTTGTGGCCTCCATGGAGTAGGGAAGACTTTTTTGGCAAAAGCTGTAGCTGGTGAGGCTGGAGTGAATTTGTTTACAATTTCCACTTCTCAGTTTGTGGAAATATATGCTGGTGCGGGCGCTGCTCGTGTGCCAGCACTTGATCAAGAAGCAAGGGAAAATGTATGTGATCTTCATTTATCTGAATCTGTCCTAGCTTAAGTCTCAATTGGCGTCTATTTCTTGTGTTGATGACATTATTGCTTATATTTGGGTATGTGTATGTTCTGTTGGAAGCTAGATTCACTTACATGACTTTGATGCACAATTATTTAGGCACATCTGTTGTGTTCATTGATGAAATTGATGCTGTTGGTAGAGAACATGGTCTAATTAAAGGTTTTGGTGGACAAGAGCATAATGCTACTCTTAATCAGGTCAGCAGAAGAATATTTAAAATCTAATGAAGCACTACTTCTATCGGTTTCTGTAAATCTGAGTAACATTTTAACTTCGGTTTACTTGAAAACCTTAGATGTTAGATCCTTGTACGCTTGGATGGGTGTGAAGGGAGAAGTAAAGTCATCACTATTGCAGCCACAAATAGACCAGATATCCTTGGTCCAGCACTAGTGAGACCGGGAAGGTTTGATCAAAAAATTTACATCCAAAAACCTGGACTCTGCTAGTATGGCAGAGGGCATGGTAGATCTGAGCTGGCAAATATAGCTGCCACTAATGTGATGGGTGGCGAAAGAACTGAGAGGTATATATGACCTGTTTTTCATCTAACTCAATCTGTTTGGGGCTATCCAATTCTCATACATGTCATAGTTATTAGACAATCTGTTGCATTCTTATCATTGTAGGCCATACAAGTAAAGGAGAGACTGGTGGTTTTGCATTTTAAGCGTATGTTGGCACAGATTCTAAGTGCATGAGGTTGACATTGATGAAACACACGTTTTATAACAAACGCTGATATTCTAGAATACAGATGGTAGCATTAATTTTTAAATTACAGAGAAAAGTTATCAGCTATCTCTTTTTGTTCCTCTAGTTGTCATGCACAAATTCAGGAGTTTTTAAATAATGCTATTGCGTAGTGCACATTTATTAGCCTATTTAAATAAATCTATCAATGATCTCCAAATGTATACAGTTGTCCCATTCACTAGTCATTTATACTTGACTCATCTTTGTTACGTATGTATCTGACAGTTAAGATGACTTGCATACTACCAATCCCATATCTAAGATTAAGCATATCTAGCACTTGCGCAGATTACGACTGATGATTTGTTACAAGCTATACAAATAGAAGAAAGAGGGACACTTGATAGAAAGTATAGAAGCCTAGAATGGGTAAATAACCCATTTTGTGGAACTAGGGATGAAGGATCCATTTTGTGGGGTTTTTGTGTATATAACCCATATAGTATGGGGTTGGTACTTGGTAGTAGTTTTCACATTTTTTTTACAAGGTTGTCTTAACACATAAGATACAATTTGAGAATCACTTCTGCCTTCTGGATTAACTTCTGCTGCTGGAGAAAGTGCTTCTGTAAATTTTGGTTCCGATGTAGGAACTAGAAATTTGTTCCGGACTAAGTTTTTTCTTCTCTTCAGAAAAGACTTCACTGAAATTCCCAGAACATCACTAAGTACATCAAAAAAAGTTAGGGCATAACACAGTAAGCCCTTATCTCAATTCCTCCATTAAAACGCACTTGATGAAACTGAGGAAGCCATTTCTGCAACTTTTCAGTTGCAAATAAATGAACATTATCGCATTATTGCTTCTTTTTTTTAGTGGATTTGCTTGTGCTTGTCGCATTATTGCTTCTTTTTTAGTGGATTTGCTTACATGACTTTGATGCACCATTATTGAGGCACCATCTGTTTTCTTCATTGATAAAATTGATGCTGTTGATAGAGAACGTGGTTCAGTTATAGGTTCTGGTGGACAAGAGCGTGATGCTACTCTTAATTAGGTCAGCAGAAGGATATTTAAAATCTACTGAAGCAATAAATCTATTGTTTTCCTTAAATGTGAATAACATTTTAACATTAATTGGTTTTTCTGAAAACCTTTGCTCTGTGTATGCTTGGATGGGTTTGAAGGCAGAGGTAATCTAATCATTATTGCAGCCACAAATAAACCAGATACCCTTGATCCAACACTTGTGATACCAGGAAGGTTTGATTCTGAGGTTATGTAATGGCGATATTAGTCAAATTGAGATTCTGAAGGTACCAGTTCCCCACCAATTCTTTTAAAAAAAAGGTTCTGAATACAAGACTATAAATAGTTCCTAATATTTCAACATGCCATGGTTTTTGGATACGAGGTTACTTATTATTTTCTGCTAACAGGTACATTCTCGTAAGAAGCCAATTGCTGTTTCTAGTATGGGAGAGGGCATGGTTGGAGCTGAGTTAGCAAATATATTGAGGTTGCTGCCACTAATTTGATGCGTGGCTAAAGAACTGAGGTATATGTAATCTGCTTTTTCATTTTAATTTATCTGCTTGGGCCTATGGAATTGGTGATCTCTTAAATGCCTTAGTTATTGTGAAACTGTAGCATTCTTGTTTTGTTTAGGCCATGCACGTTAATTAACGCTAGATATTTTTACATTTTAAGTGTATAATTGCCACAGGTTTTCAAGTGTCTGAGGTATATATCATTCAATGAATCCCATGTTTTTTTACGTGTTGGCATTCGAGGAGCATTTCCTTGATAAAACAAAAGGAGTTACCTGCATATCTCTCTTTATTCTTCTCACTGAAAAATAGCTGTAGGCCTACCTTTATCATGCACAAATTAAGAAGTTTCTTTATTTGGAGAAACTGACCTTGCAATTTTTTAGTTTGCCTCTTTAAGTATATACACCTGTCCCATTCACTAGGCTTTTATACTTGACTCATCTTTGTCACTTATGTATCTGACTGTTAACATGACTTGCGTTCTACCAATCTCCCATCTAAGATTTTGTAAAGCGTTTCTAGCACTTGCGCAGCTAACGGCTGATGATTTGTCACAAGCTGTACAAATAGAAGAGAGAGGAACACTTGATAGAAAGGATAGAAGCCTAGAAATGTGGAAGCAAGTAGCTCTCAATGAAGTCGCCATGTCTGTGGCGTCTGTGAACTTTCCAGATCTTAAGATCGTTGACTCATATTTTCTTTTTCTCCTTGAATTAACTGCATTCGTGTAAGGAACTTTCCTTTATTTATAAGGTTCCTATTTCACCTAGAGCAGGCAGAGAAACGGGTTACGTCGAATGAAGATGGATTCTTTGAAATATGGGAACATTATTTAAATACCCCTCAAAATTCGCCTCTTAAAATATATCCTTATTCAATTTTTAAAAATACACTACCTTCTGAAAAGTGGAAGCAACTAGCACAAATTGCTTTCAAAAATGGACGCAACTAGCATAAGTTGCTTCCAGAAGTGGAAGCAACTTTCTCAAGTTAACTCCAAAAAACTTATTTTTTACTCCTCGGGGGTATTTGTGCATGGTCAACAAAAATGGAGGGTATTTACAACATTCCCACTTGGAATATTGGTGAAGAAATGCTGAGGTATGATTTCATTTCTGACCCAACTACTGCATTTTTGTTGCCTTTCTGTAAGGGTATAAACATAGTACCATACCTACACTTTTACACCTCTTATAGTTTTATCCCTCATGATCCGCAGCTATAAGAAGTATACATCGTTAAGTTACATCTTAGTTTTACACTTGCTATCCCATGCCTATATATGAAGCGTGGTTTAACCAAAAAAAGAAAGAAAGAATGGTTTAACTATATTTCCGCAAGACCACCCCAAGATTCCTAACAATCTTAGTCGTATGTAAATCGATGTAGAAGTTGGCAATAATTTCCATTTAAGTGTTATTGCACACTAGTGTGCGAAGTTATTTTTCAATCTAAATCTGGAAGATAACCCACTGTTTTGAACTTGTAGTTTATTTGACAATTTCAGGTACAAAATACCAGGATTTTTTTTTCCCAGTCTTGGAAACTGGCGCAAATACCAAAATAGGTTTGCCATAGCCTCAGCCTCAGCCTGAGCTGTTGGTCTCGGAATAGCTTACCATCCATCTGGCATAGTCTCATGTCTGGCATTCTATCTCAAACCTTGTGGCCTCTCTGTTTCTGCGAATGTTCCGTACATCGTCTCTGGTGTGTAATACAATGGATTGACGGCTTGCTGAGTTTTGTTTGTCTGTTGGCTCGCTGAGTTTGGTGGCATTGAGGTCTCGTCTCTGGTGTGTCATACAAGAATGGATTGACGGTTCCTTGAGTTTGTCTGTGGGCTCGCTGAGTTAATTGGTGGCACGGAGGTCTGGTCCCTGGTTTGTAATATAAGGACGGATTGATTATTCCTTGAGTTTGTCTTTTGGCTCGATGAGTTTGGTGGCATTGAGGTGTTTCCTGGAAGGTTCAAATGCAACAATTATTTATATGGGAGCTAACGATTGTCATGAATGGCAATGACTGTTTGTATATCATAGTAAAATCGAATGGTATCTCCGATCGTTCAAAACTGTCCTAAAATTCAACAACTACAAAATAATATGTTGAGCAAGATAATCCCAATTACCAAAACCCAGAGACATCCAAGAAATGAAATCCATGACAGGTGGTGTGTACGTTTTCTTTTTACGGAGCCAAAAAGTCAAAACATAGAAGCAGATTGATTGAGCAGAAAGAAAGAAACAGGAAATACAGTGAACGCACCTCAAAATAAGGCCGTAGAGCTTCTTGCTCTTGTGTCTCCTCGGCACGTTCTTGCTTAAGTTCAACCCATGAAAATTCTTCAAACCATTTCATACTATCTCTAACGATCTTTCTCAATTGGCTCGCATTGCTGCGAGTTAAAGGGAGCTTCTTCAATTCCAAGCAGCGAACTATTGTTACGTTTTGTAAAGATGGAAAATCGAGCTTTGATAAACCTTGGTGGAAATCGAACAGCTTTGGTAGAGAGGTTAGGCGTAACGTAGTTAGTTCAGGAAACCGTATGACATGCACTACCTGATCATAATCTTCAGCTCTCATGATGTTTTCCAAATTCTTGCAGTCCCATATGTCGAGTTCTTCCAGTCGAGATAGACCACCCCCATCCAAAACTTTGGTTGACGAGAAGAGATACTGCAGACTGTTACACTCTTTGATGAAGAGTCTTTTTAGGCTAGGAAATATTGGCGATGAAGTAGACATGGGAAAATCATGATCTAATAATTTCACCATTTGCCCGCAATCTGATATCAAAAGCTCCTCCAATTTTTGAAGACTCCCAGCAAGTTCTGGAGAGAACATATGCCTCATATTGTCACATCTTATGATGGTCACTACTTTAAGGTTGGCGAGGCTTTCAAGTGGAATGCTTCCCCTCCATATGGTCTCGAGGTTTGGAAGACACCTCAAACTCATTTTTCTTAAATTTGGCAGCCCAGCACTCCTGACAAATTTCCCGTGAAATTGATCGTGAAATTCCACTATGCCTACGTTACCATTGATTATTTCCTTCAAGTTGTAACAGCTTTCTAAATGTAGTTCTTCAAGATTAATTACACTCTTTACCAGGCGACTGTCAAAAATGTTACGTATTTCCTTGCAACATTTCACCTGCAATAGCTTTAAATTGTGGAGGCATCGAACTGATTTTTGTCCACGAACAATCTCTGTTAATCTATGCATCGAATGAAGGAACAAGTATTTCAAATTAGGGAATGCAGTTTCAACAGGGATCGTCCCATTTACTTTCATGGAAGAACCCATAATATATTCCATGTCAGAACATTCCTTCACAAAAAGCGACTTCAAACTATCAAGTCTGCAGGCGGTTTTACTGCTTGCCACAAGATTTTCCACACCTGAGAAACCAAAGCACTTTATGAGCTTTAGACTGTCTACTTTTTGTAGAAGCACCTTAATCGAAGAAGAAACTGCAGATGATACAGTAAGATGACAAGAAAACTGGTTTCTTTTAGGGTCAAAGCTTATGGGATCATCATGTTCACTTTCACGGCCAAAAGATACTTCAAACTTCAATAATTCCTTAAATGCAGGATCTTCCGTAGTGAATTTCTTAAATACTTTCAGATGCAAAGTAGTCAAGCAAGGTAAAAATGCTACCTCCTCCAAGTTGGCATTGTTTCCATTGTTTCTCAGTCCTTCCACCTCCCAACCATCAAAGCTACTCCTAATGTACAGCTCTTCCAAACATATAAGGTTTGACATCACATTTGGTGGCACGACTGCTAGAGAATTGTTCTTTGAGAGATTTAATAACTTCAAATTAGTTAATCCCCCTATTTCCTCCGGCAGACTAAATAAATAGAAGTTCTCTAGACTAAGCAATCTTAGTTCCTTTAACTCTCCGATTACAGATATATCTTCGGAACAATCAAAAATGCAATTGTCTAGACAAAGTGTATAGAGGTTCACAAGGCATGAAAGTGATGAAGGAAGTGACTGAATACCTGTTTTGCTTAGATCAAGAGTTGCAAGTGCTTTCATTTCTTGAAAAAAGTTATCCGGGATTCTCTTCAAGGATATGTTCTCTTTCAATTACAAGCTCATGAGATGAGGAAACTGAGGTGTTTCATTTGGAAGCCTAGCAATATCATTCCTTATAAGTGACATTCTCAAACATTTACCAGATATACCCCTTTGCAGCAAACTCATATTAGGCCAACACTTCAAACCAGCGCCAGATTTTATAAAAAACCCGTTGCCCTCTTCAGACGCAATTAGCAACGCAACATCACGAATTATATCATGCATATATACATATGATATCTCACCATCGTTTTGCTTCTCGCCTAACAACAAACATGAAGCCATGAGTTTGTCCAACACCAAATGCAATATACTCCTCGCTTGCTTCAGAGTCTCTACATCTTCAAGTATAACATCATAACCCATCACATGCATCATCAGTTCATTTGTGATGATTCGATAGTCTTCAGGGAAACAGGAACAGAATAAGAATTATGTTTTCAATGTTTCATCTTCTAATTGATCATAGCTCAACTTGATGAAGTAGTAAACTTTGGATTTGATCTTTCCATCTTTTTTAGCACTGAAGTAACTAGACGTTTCTAGTTTAAAAGCTGCAGCATTCAACACATGCACGTCTTTGTTTCTTAATGCCCTGCCAACAGTTACAAGTACTAATGGCAAGACACCACATTCTTTGACTAGTTTAGCTACCGTATCCGGAGCAAGAGCCACCGCGAGATCACCAATGTTCTCCTTGAACAGATGCCAAGAATCCTCTTTGGATAGCATTCCAACTTCAATATTTCTTTGACTATTCAAGAGATTACATACCTCAAGGCTTCGTGTAGTGAATACGACTTTGCAACCTTTGTGATAATTTTCTCCACAAGGAATTCCCACATCTGATAAGTCTAGAATTTCAGTGGTCCATATATCATCCAAAATTACAAGGACCCTCACCTCTTTCTTCAACCGCTGGCATAACATTGCTGCTCTTTTGGGTACCTCCTCCAATTCTTCAAGCCGATTAAAGCCAAGGCTCATCGCTATTTCCCCCTGGATACGTTTCAGGTCCACGTCTGAAGCAGAAAAATCTGTCATCTTCGACACTGTTATAACTATGACGACATCAAACATCTTATGTGTTTTCACTTTTTGGCATACTTGCTTCATCAACGTAGTCTTTCCTGTCCCGCCGAATCCATATAACCCTACTAAACAGGTTCCCTCTTCTTTCAAGGCGTCCATAACTGACTCCATAATGCGTGTTCTTGATTTGAACTCCTCAGAACTTCCAAAGGCTCTAGGCGCATTTTTTGAAGTCAGAGGAGGGAAAGGAATAAAGCTATCCCCTTCAGTTGTTTTAATGCCCTCACGTAGATGATGTCTGGGTTGTAAAGCCGTAGGACGCGTAGGGTCTGGAAGACTTCTTGGACGTGGAGGCAGACGAGGCAAAGGGCTTGAAATATGATCAATTATATTATTCAACGAAAGTTGTGAAGGGATTGAAACATCAATGAAATTATTTCTTTCAATTAAAAGATCAAGAATAATTATTATCTTCTTCTGTGCTTCTTTACTAACATTATAACGGCTCCGAGAAAAACGCCATCCTCTCCAACCTCTAGTATTAATCATTTCGATTGTTTCGCCATCCTGTAAGCTCACCATAGTCTCAATATCTTTATTAATTGCTGAATCTACCTTATCAAGCCAAGCTTTCACAACTTGACTGATGGTTCTAGATTCTTTTCTGCTATATCAACTCTACTTTGTATGTCTTCTCTCATATTTTTCAAATCATCAACTTTGCTTTGAAGTTTCTCCACATTTGTCTTGTAGTGAACAAAGTTATCATACCGAACCTCAATAGAAGGACTTGCACACTTAAAAATTTGAACTGTAGGTGCAATAAGGCTCAAGAATTCCATTCATTTTTTTTACGTAAACAATAAAGTGTACAACAAGCTAGGAAAATGTAAACAATACTCAAAACCAGATGTTTCAACAGCTAGATAGAAAAGAATAACACTATTCAAGAAAATAAGTAATTACTGCCAAATAACGACCAGCAAGTGTGCGGAATATGAGACAGAATTGGATTTGAGTTGATTGGATTTGATTTTTATGGCATGCATACCTTTATTCTTGCAATATTGATCAAGAAGAAGAGACGGACGGATCAACCGAATAAGGGTGTGGCCGCTTTCCGGGTCAACTATTGAAGGAAGATGATTTGATTATCTTAAGTTGTATAATTGATCGAAAGATTGAGCATAGTTCAGATGATTTTCAGAAATTCAACGATATATCCAAGAAGAAACAGGAGGGTAGCCAATGAAACCATAAGAGCACCCAAAGTTGGTATGGACTTCAATGACTTGGTCGTTCAGTTGACATTTTGATGCACAGTGGTATTCTCCACACATACCACTTTTGCCCTTGTTATTCTTATTCTCACTTTTGCCCCCTTACTTTGGTTTTATTTCTTGTTCTGTCCTTCATCTATGCTCTATGTTTTCAAGCCCTAGTTCTACTCCTCCCAAGATTTGTTTTAAGAAAAACAAGGTTAAAATCCTTGTTTTCCTCTTTCCTTCAATCTTTCTCTTTGAGTTGAGTTGATACAAGGAGATGCCTCGATAAACTTGTAACTTCCAATTAATTTTGAGTAGAAGTTTTAAGTATTATATAGAAGAACTTTAATTTTTGTTTCTTCCTTATTCTAAGGATAGAAGAAGCTTAAATTAAAAGGTTAGTAATTCTATTTTATGGTGTTTTGATTCAATTTTTACGTTATTATTGCAAGTAGAAGTAACATTTTACATTACATTTGGTGAGGCTTGATCACTATCCTTTTTCCTTACCAAAGAAATATTCCAACATTAACTAATCTATCTATCTATCTAACAAGATGATAATTGAAACTCAATTCTCCATTCTCATTCATTTTGATGACCCCACTTTTTGCTGACCTGGATTGCTATGGCGAGAGAGTTGGAAAATAGAGCATTCTCATTCATTCTCACCCGGCGTCAAATAAGGAAAGAAATATGTTTACACCTTCGTCTATGAACAACCAAAACAACACCCGTTACCCCATTATTGCATTTTTTTCCATCGGCTAACTGGTCCCACGAATAAACCCATATTCTCCCGCTTTTTTTTTTTTGACGTAAAATATTCTCCCATTTCTATTCTTCATTCACACCACTGCCCAAATCTCTCTGAATGTTTTCTTCCCATAATTTTGTTCTTCAGTGCCCACGAAGATGGTTTAGGGATTTCAATCTCATCGAAGATCGCCCAATCGATATATCCAAAGTCCCAAGAGGTGATTCTCTATCTTTACCTATGAAGAAAACTTATTAAACTAATCTTTCATTTTATGATTTAAACTTCGTTTATTGAACTTTAGTGCTTCTAATTCTGATTACAAGCTTGGTTTTTTTATTTTTAAATTTTTGGTTGAATTAAGGGAAGGAAAGAGTCTGACTGCTTCTAGTTACAAGCTTGATTTTTTTATTTTCAAGTTTTTGGTTGATTTAAGGGAAAGAAGGAGTATGAAGACTAATATCAAGAATTTATTACACATCCTGATAAAGCCACGATCTTCAGAATCTTCAGTTTTTCGTACCAATATGGTTTTGGTTTCCTCCAATTTAGTTTTAATTAAGGTTTTCAATTCATTTGGACTATTAATTTTGTGGATTTTCTCAAAATTTTCAAATATGTGCAGTACAATCGGATGCATCGTTCTTCTTAAAACATTTGATATACTACAGGTACATGCGTTTAATTATTCACCATTTTAGTTTTCCAATTTTGATTTCAAATAGTTGTATTTGAGACTGATAGAGAGATAAAAAGATTCAGAATTTTGATTTCGATTGACAATTTGATCATCTTACTAATATGTGTGTTATATTTCCATAGTGTGCAAGTTTATAAGGGTTAGAAAACTTAGAGCAGTACGTTGAATGTTGTGGTCGTAGTTGCATATGTGATCTTCTCTACATGTTCATTCATCATCCTGAACAATATGAAGTCGTTCACAATAATCAATCCCTAAAGATTCCTTCCATAGTATGACCATGCAATGTAAGAGCAAACTAACCTGATCTCTCTAAGAAAGCATAAAAAGCAATTGAACTAACGTGTAACAGTTTATTTCGGTAATGCTATTCTGCACGCCACTCTCCGTCCTAGTCTACGCCCAAACTGACTATCTTTCTCTCCTGTATCTTTGTTTTTCACGACTGAAAAAAAAAGAAAACTCTATTTTGATGTGATTATCTGGTGATGAAACAGATATTAAATATGTAAAGATTCAATTGGGTAAACGTGCCTGTGATAAATCCATGAAATTCTTTCTCTTTCGTTTCTATTAGATTTATCTCATTCGTTTCCCGTTAACTTCCTCTCAAATTTAGATAAGCAGATCTTTAGATTAAGATTTTGAAACTCTCAATTTACCATTGTTTTACTTCAAATTGTTTTGAACACATTAATTAATCCCTGCACCTAGGAAGAAACTTTCTTATGTTCAATCAGGATCGGAAAGTGAATGGGTGGGTAAATCTTTAAGTTGGACAAATTCTAAAGAGAAAAAATATAGCTTTTCTAAATAACAAAGATTAATGATAGAAACCTCTCTTAAAATCCCTTCTTCCATCTTCCCATCTTGTTCGTCACTAAACTTACAATCCATTCCACTTTTTTTAACCCAATAACATCAGTATTTTACTTCTCTTCTTTAATCAATTGTACCCAATTTCCCCTTCGCAAATTTCTCCTTCTCTTTCATATTCTTACTCCTCTTGTTCTGTGATATTGATGGAGCAGCCATATTATTAGCCCCAAAGAAAGGTTTTACTATCAATCAATCTTTAATGGGATCCATAATTTTAAATCTAACATACTAGATTTCAATTTTCTGGATGTAGTTTTAATCAGATCTATAATTCATTACACATAAGTTAATGTCTTAAATTTACAAAGAAGAAATACTGGAGTAGTTCTTAAAAAAAAGAAAATAAAAGAAATATATTCAGCGTTAATTTTTTGAAGTGACGTGTATTTTCCCTTTTTAGCCAGTCTGTCGCGCCGCGTCACTTGGGCGTAGAATAGGGCGGAGAGTAAGACTCAAAAAAGCATTTCCGTTCTTATTAAGGTGTAACAGTTTAATTTTCTCTTAATTTTTCTTTATCTTTTGGATTTGTTGTACAAACCCTAGCTTTTGTATCTCACTGTCAATTTAATTTGTGGGTACAAAATAGCGTGCACTCATTTAATATGCGAAGTAACCCCATTGGTAGCAAGCGAACGTGACCGCATACAACATATCCTAGATGACGAACCAGATGACGTCATCTAGTCACGAGTAAAGTGTGAAAAACCATGCGGCAATGAAGAAATCGTGCGTCAAGGATAAAATCTACGCGACATTGACGCACGTCAGATCCGAAATTAGGGGCTTTATTAGCTGTCCTCCACTATGTAAACTCCTATATAAGGAGTCAAACGTCTTTGTAAAGAGAGAGATCTTTTTGGAAAAGAGATAAGATATTTAGGAGAGAAAGTTATTTGTTTTCCAAGTTAGGGTTATCCCTCATCATCTTTGTCCTTGTGCCTTTGTGTTGCGATGAATATTTCTGTTGCTTTATTGTTTCCTCTTTTGAACTGATTTCTTCTTATAGATACGTGGATGAACCAGTTAAGGAAGTCATGGTGATTGGATGGACAATGAAGACAATGTTGCAATTCTCGCGTTGAAATGGCAAAGAAAAACCCGCATTCAAAAGGTTAAACACACGTGAGGGGTGTTCTCCAAATTTCAACCCCTTTTTTCTTCTTTTTAAATCTGAAACTTAAAACGAAGATAGATATTCGATATGAAACTCAAAACTAGGGAATTCTGGAACTAGGATATTGATGGAGTTGTGGTTATTGTTGAAATTTCAGGTGGCTCCACCAAGTTCAGGCATGCTTTTTCATGGCATACGTATGAGGTATCTTTGTGATAAACTTAGTATTTTGGCTCAAATTCTTAATTGTTACAATAGAATTCATGCTATCGTTTGCTGAAATTTACAGTCTGAGCATCAATTAAGAGACATTTGAGCTTAATGAAGCATCATTAAGAGAGACCTTTATTTCTGAATACTCTTTTTTTTTGCTCAGTAAAGAAAGATATATTGATGGAAAAGGGAAAGCTTACGAACACCAAAGAAACTAGAAAAAAGACTTTATTTCTGAATACTCTTACCTAAATGGACATCCCTTCCCAATTTCGGTTCTTTCACAAAGTCTTCTTCCCTTGACAAAACAAGATAAACATGACAGACATATTAATGATGATAAATGTTGTAGATTTAAAAGATCCAGGGTTCTTTATGTGTATTTTCCGGTATACATTCATTCTTCTTTCGGATTTTATACTCCCTTCGTACCACATATATAGGCGGAATCGACAAGACCTCTTAGATTAAGAAACTTTCTTGATTTTATACATTTCTATGTTTTTTCCTGTTTCACCCTTAATTATATTTCCAATGTTAGAGACATACACTCAATTTTGATGATTCTTAACCAAATAAATAGAGGTAATGGAAGTAAAATGTCGTTTTGAAAAATGGACTCCGCCTATACAGTGGTACAAGGAAAAATGAAAATTCCGCCTATATAATAGGTATGGAGGGAGTATTGACTAGCTATGCTTCTTTCGCATTACCCCATATTGGGAATTTGTTTACTGATGGTGAACATTTGATTGGTGAGGCTGCAATGTTAATCCCTTGAGAATTGTATTTAATATCAAAAATTAATTTGGCAGTAAGACCTGATTGTATCCATAATTACTATTAATATATACTTCAGGACATAATCCGTAGTGTTTTCAAATTTTAAATTTGAGCTTTAACTCTTCACCAAACTCTCCTCTTACGGATAATAACAGTGTATGTCAAGAATTTGCTGAAGAACATGACCAAGAATCAAGAAAGTAACGCATTTGAACATCACGATGAGACCGCAAAGGAAGTGTTGCCTCCTGCAAAACCTGATTAGTGGAAAGGAGCAGATTTGGATTTGTGTATTATGCATTACGATGGAAGCAATCAAAGACGCTGAAAAATATGAATTACCTCTCTCAAGAATCAAGATGGTCTTCCATTTGAATATTTCTCTTTGTGCGTTGATTAACTCTTGAAGGCACATGCAGATGGGAAATCTATCACATGACCGACACCTTAGGAATTAGTCTATTGCTATTGTTATTACTATCAGGTTGTTTTTGACGCTTAATAAACTGGTGTTCGTTTCCTTTTATGTTTTGTTTTGTACTTAACTAAAGGTGTGGTTGTGTCTGTCTAACGTTTCCCATGCTTTTTACCTGATGAACAGGTTGTTTATGTTCCGTAAGCTATTACCCTTTCATGTTTCCTGTCGGTATAAAATGTTGAACACCTTCGATTCACTTCTTTGTCTGAAAGCTTTTTAGTTTGTGTGTACATATCTTTGTTATAAAATCATGAAAAACTTAAAAATGGTATAGCTATGTTGACAATGCTATTAAGGAAATTCCAATTTTCACTTTGGTTGGGAGGAACAGGAACTGCTTTTGGTTTCCCAATTTATTGTTTAAACAATTCAACAAATGCAAGTTTCCTGTCATTCATGTGTTTGATTTTTTTTTGGTTCCATTTTTTATGGCCATCATATTTCACCAGAAAAAAGTATGCCCTGACTGCCACCATTAATGGACAGAGAATCAAACATGGTAACGAGAACTGGGTCTTTTAGTTTTGTGTAACTTAGTTCTACTTAGGTTATGAAACCATGAGCCTGCAGTGTATTTATGTATCCACCACAATGCAATTGCAATATTTAAGAGTCGGAAGAAATTGTGTTGATCATCGACGCTATGAATTAAAATTGGAAAAGTGTATGTCATGCTAACTATGACATTTGTGTATATAGAGCTCATTGTCTCAGAGAGTGAACTAATTCTTAAACGAACCCAAAGCAGACTCTATTCCCGGTGCGAAACACGGGTTACTATCTAGTTTCCTTGATATCAAATTCATTATTTGTTTATACCTAGGTAGTTAGCAACTTAGCATTGACATTACGTCGTCGTGCAATAGTGATTATAACTAGACACGATAGAAGAAAAAAAAATGATGCCACTGTGAATACTAAATGTCCTCCGTCCATGTGGCACCAACGGAGGATCAAGGATATCAAAGAGATGAATGGTCGCGTATCACTGAATCACTACAATCTCTTCAGAGCAAGTCTTATGGTGGAAGAATTTCATCTTCCATCTTCCATGCCACCTCAGTATTTGGAATCTTTCTTGGAAGCTCAAGTCTTACGGTGAAGCATAAAAATGCTAAAAAGAATAGCGTTTGACGCTAAAAACTATAGCGTTTGACTTAGTCAATGGAATTTGACTGGAATATATTTACATGGTTAAATTAAAAGTGGCTTTCTGTGTTTGACTTATGCTAAAAGACGAAAAACGCTTTTAATAATAGCACGCTATTAATAATAGCGTTTATTTGGATTCCATACACAATACCATGGAACATGGCTTGGAAAAAGTGTGGATGGCACCAACTTGGAGTCCACTAGACTTGACATTCCACACTTTTTCCAAGCTTGAAATAGGTCGGATTTCACCATAAGACTTGCTCTCACTAGAATCACTACCTTTGCTAGGCAGTTGTATGAATAGTATGAGAAGACTGGAAGACAGGAAGACTAGAGATACCGCATTGCTATTGAATGTGGCTCTATAAGGTAGCAAACTGCACTTGATGATGTATATGTATTTGCCTATAATAGGATTGTTGATCAAGATCATTATTAGATCAGTTTAGGGATGATTATTATTAGTTAAATATGTAGTTATATAAATTGGCTCTAGGAGGGCGGTCAATGGGTCCGGGTCTTCCCGGGTATCACTAGACCCGGACCCTACATATAAAAGTTGGGTCCGGTTCCTAACGGTTCCAGGTACGGTTCCTAAATTTGTGGACCCAGAACCGGACCCGTTTAAAATCCCGGGTACCCGTTGGGTATTAAAAAAACTTAAAAACTTAATTTCTTTCTCTTTTTAACTTGAATCTAAATTACTTTTATAAAAATTTATTATTATTTCTTTATTAATGTACTAAATAAAGATTAAATGTAAGAAAAATGACAAACGAAAAAAATAATCAAAGCCAAAACTAGCTAAAAAAATGAATAAAATGATGAATAACCGGGTACCCGACGGGTATTACCCGTTTGGACCCGTTAATATTCGGGTCCAATCGGGTAATTACCTGTCGGGTCCTAAATTATTAATGGGTTCAACTTTAGGACCCAAAACCGGACCCGAATCTACTGGGTTATAGTCTGGTTCCGGGTAATGGGTACCCATTGACAGCCCTTTGAAGAGGGAAGTGGTAAAACTTATCTTGTTTCAGTAGTGTCATTGGTTTAATCAAAATATGGGAGATTTATTACTTCACTATCCCTTAATTTATTTATTCACACATTTAAAGTTTAAAGTTTTTTTTTGGTTTTTTTTTTAATTTTTTTTTTAATAGGAATTTTGAATTTTATTGAAATTAAGAAATCATAACATTGTTTTGGTCACCGAGGATCATAGTATTGATCCAATCAGGCCAACCATTTCATTCTACCGAATCAGCTAGAGGATTTTGAAAATTTAGCTAAAGAGTTTGCTAGATCATTAGCACCTCTATGAACATAACTACAGTTCCAATGCTCAAAATTTGATAAAAGAAATAGAATGTCTCTAATGATATTATGTGTAGTCCACTTCACTGAGGTAAGATTTCCATGAATAGCTCCCACCACATTTAAACAGTCCCCTTCCAAATGAATTCTCCTCAGCCCTTTTTCTTTTGCCCATTCTAAAGCTCCTAATGACTCGGTCTGCTCTGCATCTGCTACTTTTGTTGGGATACATCGCAATGGCATTCACCTGCATGATTTCTGGAGATTAGTCCAATATCAGAGTATACTGAGCTATCTATAAAGGAAGCATCAAAGTTTATTTTTCATCATCAGCTAAGGGAGGTTTCCAAATATGTCTATCTTGGACACTATTGATGTTAAGAGCTCTAGCATTTTGAAGACATATGTGCCATTCATCCGGATGATTGATAATGTTATCAGATATGTTAGTAACATTAATCGGTATATTATCAAAATTCTTAGAGCATCTAGTCTTCCAAATATACCATGTTATAAAATAAGTATATATACTAATTGAAAAATTTAACATCAACTTGTACACCTGCATTACATGCATTAAGATTATTACACAACCAATCATGCAAATCATAATTATTAAGTGTAAGATACATATTAGGGTTAACCATGTTCCAAATATATTTGGCCACAGGACAGTCAATGAAAAGATGCTGCACAGTTTCAATGCCATTACCACATAAAGAACATGAAGTACTCTTATGTCTAGTTATTCTAGCAAGCTTATCTTTAGTGGAGAGACACTTATGAATGCACTTCCATATAGAATGTTGTATCCTATGAGGGAATTTTATCTTCCAGAAAGATTTCCAATTCACATTCATATTATTCCTAGAAGGACAAATAGCTAGTGACTCATCTTGAATAACTCTATGAGCAGTTTTAACAGAAAAACACCCATTATGAGCAGGGGACCATTTAAGCTTATCACTTCCAGAAAGAGGAATCTTGATTTTGGTAATTTAATTCACAGTGTCCCTATCAAAAAGGATATTGAGAGTGTCTAGATTCCATGTGTGTGTATCACTAATAATAAGCTGACTGACATGTTCCATATTAATATAGAAATTTGTAGAATCTAGAAGATTAGTCCTGTTTGGAATCCAATTATCCCTCCAGATAGAAATTTGTTGACCATCTCCTACTTCCTAAACATAGTGTCTCTTAAAATTTCCAAACCCTGACAGATGCCATTCCAGACTCAAGACCCATGACTAGAAACAACACCATTAAGAGGATTAGTATTATTAAAATACTTGCAACTCAAAATTTTAACCCATAGCTCATATTGTTGGTTAATCATTCTCAAGGCTAGTTTAGTAAGAAGCGCTAGATTCAAGATATCAGTCCTTCTTATGTTCAGGCTACCTAGAGCTTTGGGAAGATCAACATATAGGCATATTTTAGGATAGATACCACCCCCTTTTTCATCCTTTCCCCATTGAAAATTCATTTGAACAGAGTCCATTTTGCTAGTAATCTTTTTAGGCATAGAAAAAAAGCAAGATGATGATTAGCCATATTTCCTAAAGTAGATTGTATAAGAACAGTTCTACCAAGTGGAGCAACAAACTTTATAACTATCAATCAAATGAGAAAAGGATTGAGACTTATCTCTCTGCAAGAGTAAGGGCACACCTAAGTATTTCTCTTGTAAAGTCATTCTCTTAATATGAAGAATATTGGAAATAGTATTCTTAACATCACCTGGGACTCTAGGATTGAAAACAACAATAGATTTATCATAGTTAACAGCTTGACCTGAAAATTTACTAAATTGGTCAATAATAGATGTTAAATGATTAGCTTCTCTAACTCTTGCTTTAATGAAGAGCAAACAGTCATCTACAAAAAAAAATAGGAGTGATTGGTGGACTATGTATGAATTAAATTTTGAATCCTCAGCAGACTTATTAGCTCTTGAAAAAACTTCCATACATAGAATAAAAAGATAGGAAGATAAGGGATCTCCCTGTCTTAATCCTCTTTGAGGATAATATAACTTACCTAGAGCTCCATTAAGTAGAATAGAGGTGGAAACGGTTGAAATGCACTGCTCAATCATTTTACACCAGATGTCAGAGAAGCCAAGAGCTTTTAAGTGTGCAATAAAAAAAGACCGCTCAATTCTGTCAAATGCTTTTGACATATCTAATTTAAAATTCGTGAAATAATTTTAACCCTGCTGCGGCCCCGGGCAATATTGTTTCTTTGACCGCCTTGTCATCCCTTCATCTCGATATTGTTTATTTCCTAGCCTTAGCTCTGTACATGCACAGTCCTAGTTCTTGATGTCATTCTTTCTCTCCGAGGACGACTGGAGGTTTTATTGAACAGATAATGCCAGGTACATGTCATTCAGTCATTGTCTTCCTAGCTACATGTCTGGTTGTAGTGTAAATGTAAATAGCTGTGCATGTGTTGGTGGAACATGGAAATTCAAGCATGGCTAGGATATAGGAAAATAATGTATTTTGTGGGTCAGAAATGTTTCACACCCCCGGAATCCTCCCCCAACCTTCCTGGTAAGTGGCATCATTTCCACTATAGATTTTGTCTTGGACGGACCCGTGGAGAAAACAGGGGGCCACTATAAGTACGGGAATGTTTGGGGAGGATTTTTTAGGGTGTGTGAAGCATTTTCGTCCGTGTACCAACCCTTCCAAATAACATAGCTACCTGGGGCCTAGGATAACCCATGGCTAGGATCACATGGTGGTGCTCCCACAAACACCTCAATAGTCGGTGAGAAATCCCATGCAGCCATGCTTATTTTCCTCTAGACATGAAGTTTTTATGTCAAATAAATGAATCGTAGATGAGACAAAAGGAACTAACAAGCGTTTCTGTTTCATGCATTCCTGGCTTTTGTGAGACTACAACTGAAGGAAAAAAAATGATAAATGGAGGAATGAAAGAAAAAAATCCGAAGAAAAGGTTATATTAAAAGGAAAAAAAAAAAATACAAACAAATCACTCACTCATTCATGAGTGCTTTCCAATTGCTCCAAATGAAGCTAGGGGGACAAACTTAAAAGTATCCAAATCAAAAGACCAAAGTACAACCAATTGTTTAACAAGATCAATGATCTCGTTAGTACTTTTCTGTCGACTCCCAAAAACTCTCGCATTCCTATCCTTCCACAAAATCCAACAAACAACATAATGAATAATTTGCCAAACCACTTTACCTCTTCCAAACAAGACGTTCGTAGTCCAAACTTCAAACAATTAAAACAACATCCTCGGCAAAGGCCAAGAGATCTTGAAGGCCTTGATGAAATAATCCCAAACCATGAAAGAGAAAGAGCAATGCATAAACATATGATCCGCGTTTTCTTCTTCGCTTCCACACAACACACACAAATCGCTTTCAATTTGCATACCTCTATGAAACAGTATATCTCTAGTTGGAAGAGAATCATGAAATGAAGCCCAAAGTATAAAGCTTACCTTGTTAGGTATTGTACTCTTCCAAAGGTGTCTACCAAAATTACACGGGATTTCATCTCCTAACAGCAGTTCATAGCACCTATTGGTGCTAAAGTTCTCAAGTATGATTACCTCATCGTCGCCATCTTCCAAAGTTGGAATAGGGATGTCATGTCACAGCAAGTCCCACTCTAGTTTCTCATTTGCGTTCAATCTCCTCTTGAAAGTACAATTCCATCTCCCATTGGCAATCATCTCGGCTATAGAAGCTTCCTTATCTCTTGTTGCTTTATAAACAACCATGAAAATATCTTGTAGATGACCCCTTTGCAACCATTTATCCTTCCAAAAACGAGTGCCTCTTCCATTCCTCACCGTGAAAACAACCAAGTCATGAATAATAGGAACCAAATTAACCACATTCTTCCATTGACTCCGACACTGTGGATTATTATCAACATCCGGCATTAGCAATTCATTGTTCCTTTTGAACTTTTGATTCACAATCTTCCTCCAAAAGCTATGCTTATTCTTAGAAAATCTCCATATCCATTTCACTAGTAAAGATTTATTGGTTGTCCTTAGATTTTTGACACCTAGATCACCGTTCTGAATAGACTTACTAGCCTTTTTCCAAGAAACCCAAACAAGCTTTCTTCTTCCCTCAACAGCACCCATAAAAAATTCCTCATAATCTTCACCATTTGCTTCTCCACACTCACCGGCAAATGAAATAAAGACAAGTAATAGATTGGTAAACTTGCAAGACAACTTTTAATCAATACGAGTCTACCTTCTTTGTTTAAAGTTCTTTTCTTCCAAGTTGTCAACCTCTTCTCCATTCTTATCAAGACGTGCTCCCAAACAGTCGTGCTTCTCCAATGTTCTCCTATTGGCATTCCTAGATATTTGAATGGAAAATTTTATGTCTTACAACCGAGCTCCAATGGAGGAAAGAATTGTATCATCATTTTATCTCTAACATGTGGAAATATGCGAACAAGATTATGATGGAGTGAGGTATCGGTGGAAACTAAAATATCAAGAATTGTTTTGTTAATCGTTTGAAGTCCGTGTACGCAAACAACTTAACGACTTTTCTTCTAAAATTGATTTGATTTGTTGCATGAGTCATCCGGTATAATGTGTTTTTTTGGGCTAATTTATTCTCTCGGGATTTAATTTTCTAGAGTTTTGAAAATATATCTCGTATGTTTTAGACTCATGGAGAAATAAAATTTCCTAGTGATTATTTTCATTTTTAACTAGAGCTTTTGTTCTTCTGTTATTTTAATGAAGTTCACTCTTAAAAAATCATAAAAAGATTAATTAATGATAAATTAATTTAATTCGTGGAGCGTGGCTTACTTGAGTTGGTTTATTTTGATAGACAGGGTAACTGGATCAACACAAAGCAGTATAACTTGCGATAAGAAACTCATAGTTTTAACAATTCTTTTTTTACCTTTATGGTCAATCAACAATTTTTGATTTATTTATATTAAAATCGTGATTACATGATCGCTTACAAGAATAAGAAAAACATCATACGAGATAATCAAAACCCTATTACAAATAAAGATATCAATTACAAGTAAATCGCGAATAGAAATAGTCATAAACCGCAACGATATCCAATTTATGTATACAGTATGTAGCAGGGAAGAATGATGATATTATCCGAAATCATTTCGAGTATTTAATCTGATTTTCTTCTTCTTCAGTAACAAATGCTCCTAACAATTCCGACCATTTAACAATTTTCTATATTCTCTTTCATATGTATGTTGGTTTAATCAAACTACAGGTGATATTAATTTTTCATGTTTATGTTAGTTTATTCGCACATATAAATTTTAACGCCTAAAGAAATTTATTCAAAAATAGGATAGTCATCATTATATAGTTACTGCAGGGCATAAATTTGGGAGTAGGATGATTTCTAGACTTCAAATTGTCATAAAATTGTTTAAATAATGAAAATTATCTCCTTATTTCCAGAAAATTGTGCAATTAATAAAAGTTCAATCGGATGGTTCGACTCTAAAGCAACCAACATAAAGAAATATGAATTTATATTGTCTAAAAAAATATTCAGAAGGTACCTTAATTTCATCTTTTGATTTGAATTGGATAATGGTATAACGAGAACATCGCAGAGTGATGGTATCAATCGATAAATATTTGACCAATTAAAAGATAAAAATCTCAAATTATTGCTCTAAAATAATTATTCATTGCATACAAAACTGAATTCAAGAAAACATGACAACATGCATTGCATATTCCTAAATCATGACAACATGACAACAGTTTTTCAAAACAGGTGAAATGCATCCAGATTTGAACAAAACATTTCTTTTTCTAATTCCTAAATCAAGGCACCCAAAAGACCCAAGTCAGTTCAGACCAATAGGCCTATGCAAAACAATTTATAAAATTATAGCAAAAATTCTAGCTAATAGAATTAAAGTTCACCTTGAATCCCTAATTTCACCCTTTCAGTCCACCTTCTTATCTAATAGACAAATATCAGATAATATAGTTATAGCTCAGGAATTCACTCTTTTAAGAAGAAAAAAGTTTTAAAAAGCTGGTATGGGGATTAAAATAGACATGTCTAAAGCTTTTGATAGAGTTAACTGGGATTTTTTAATGGAGGCTAGCTCTTAAAGCTTTTGGGTTTGACAACTCCTTTTGTAACCTTATATACCAATGTATCCCAACAACATCCATAGTTGTCTTACTTAATGGAAATCCTGGACAATTCTTGAAGCCCTCTAGGGGACTTAGACAAGAAGATCCTTTATCTCCTTATCTCTTCATTATATGTATGGAGATTTTTTCTAGATTGCTTTTATATAAAGAACAAGAAAAAATCATTCCTGAAATAAAAATGAAACCTAAGAATAGTCCAATCACACACCTTTTTTTTGCAGATGATTGCCTTCTGTTTATTTGAGCTGATCTCAAGGAATGTCATTCAATCATTCAGATTATTGAAACTTTTAGTAAAGCATCTGGACAATTAATCAACTTTGAAAAATCTGGGGTCTTTTTCAGTAAAAAGGTCCAACCTAAACATCAGAGAATGCTTTCTAAATTACTAAAAGTAAAAAAAAGAAAAAGATTTAAAGGATTCTTATCTAGGTGCTCCCTGATAGACGCATTTATGTGTCTATTTTCATCTCTTTTGTGTATACTGTTAGTACCCATTTCTGTACTAATTTTGGTATTTTACCCCTTTGGAGGTGTTTTTGGAGGAATAGGCTTTTGCGGCAGAATTGGCTCGAAAAGTTGTTAAAGGCTCCTGGGAGGACATTTGCTATTCGGACTCTCATTTTGGATAAGGAGTAACCCATTTCCAAGCAGCTGCTAAGCACAGACCGAGACTGGATAGGGGGAGAACAAATTTCTTCATGTTTTCAAAAATAAGAAAATGGCGGGAATTTCTTTCTTTTTACAGACGATTTCTGGGATGAATTTTTGATCGATTTTTATGGAGATTAAAGGGCTGAATTTGATTGGGCTTGTTCCTATGGACCTAACAGGCAAGGTAAGGGTGTTGGAATGGATC
>JAJJMB010008487.1:512497-625815 GCA_023531105.1 Papaver atlanticum | reverse complement strand
CAACGAACCTTTCACCACTATTTTTACTACAATTAAAACTCACATCACTCCCCTCCTCATTGATAAAGCAAAGATTAAGGTTTTTGAAGGAATAATAGAAAAAATGGAATATAAAGTGCTAGGTTGGAAAAGTAAATTGTTAGCTCAAGCAAGTAAAATGATTCTTAATAAGGCAACTTTGGCCAGTATGGCAAGTAATCAAATGGGTTGTTTCATCATCCCGAAAAAGATTACTAACAAGATAGATGCCTTGCAGAGAGACTTCTGGTGGGGAAAAGAGACTAATCATAAGGGTTACTACCCTGTTTCTTATTCTTGTCTTTGTAGACCCATCTGTAAGGGGGGCTTAGGATTTAGAAATTCACATAAATTCAATCTAGCGCTTATAGCCAAACTAGCTTGGAGACTGATTACAGAACCTAAAGCACTTTGGGTGACTCAACTAAAACCAAAATACTTTAGGAAAAACTCAGCTTTCAGAGCCAAAAAAACTTCAACAAGCTCATGGATTTGGAAATGTATTAGTAAAGGTATCAAACTTGTAGAAAAAAACAACATTTGGGAAGTTGGTGATGGACTTAGTATAAATATTTGGGAGGACAACTGGATCCCAAACTTAGTGGGGCATATGAGTCAGTTCAAAAATGCCATAAAATCTCATTTAACACTTGTGAAAGATCTTATTGATCCAATCACTAAAAAGTGGAATATTTCTTTAGTCCATTCTTTATTTCATGGTATGATAGCTACTCAAATATGTGACATTAGAATAGCAAAAAGAAAAAACAGTGACAATAACCCTGATACTCTTAGGTGGCTCTTAACTGCTTAAGGGAAATTTACTATTAAATCAATGTATACTAAGCTGAATGAAAGGACTATCAATAACTTCAATTTAGGCTTGACAGATTCTTTCTGGAAAAGTCTATGGGCCTTAGAAGTGTCACAAAGAATTAAGATATTTGCCTGGAAAATGTCTTCAGAATGCTGTGTCTATTAATCTTAAATTAGCCAGGTTCATGCAGGATGTCTCACCTTACTGTACTTTTGGATGTGCAGAACATGAATCTTTGGAACATGTACTTTTCCATTGCCCTTATGCTAAATTTGTTTGGGCCATAGGTCCATTCCCAGTAGAACTAAACTTTAGTACTACAACCACATTTCTGGATATGTAAAGACTGGCTAGGAAAGGATAATACTATTCTCCCTTTAGAAATTATTTTGACAAAAATTTGGTTCATCTGGAAGAAAAGATGCAATAGAACTTCTGAGAAAAAATATCAAACACATACGCAACTAGCTTTAGAAATCCAGGGACATTTGTCCTTCTGGCATAAAGAAAAGTTTACATCCAAAAATGCATCTTGTAGTAATACCAAAATGAAAGAGCCCTGGAAAGCACCTAGGAGACTACAAAAAAAAACTCAATCTGGATGCAGCATGGATATCTTAAAATGTGCCTGCGGGTTTCTCTTTAATCCTTCGAAATGATGCAGGACAATTTGAACAAGGCATAGAAGGACCAATCTCAGCAATATCCCCAGAAGAAGCAGAAGCTCTAGGCCTTCTCCAAGCAGCAAATTGGGCAGTCGAAGAAAAATTTTCAGATTTTAGCGTGGAAGGTGATTGAAAGAACCTTTTTGACTATCTAAATGGTGTTCCTTCGGAGATTTCATGGCAAAACCAATCCATAATGGAGGAAGTTAAACAAGTTTTTAATCTCTGTCAAAAAAAATTAGGCTTTTTCTTTGTACCTAGATCGGCAAACAATGTGGCTAACTTATTAGCGAAAGAAGCTAAAAAATTTCGAACTATTTCTAATTGGAGGAATGTCCCTCCACCTTGCATTATGCAAGCTCTGGAAGTAGATAAATCTAATGATAGGGAAGGCACTCATACCCTAACATTAGATGGCTCTACTCATTTTGAAAACATACTTAACTTAAAAAATAAATTAAAAAATGCATTTCATATTCAGTTCTGCAAAACATTTATAAACTCGGCCATACATTGTTTAATAAACTAAAGCATGCGGCTAAGAAAAACAAAAACCAACTTCATTTAGCTTTTCTATCTTGCCGTGAGAGATACATTTTTATCGTCTAAGATAATTTCATTTTATTTGAAAAATCCTAGAATCTTCATCTTTTCAAATTGAGAACAAAATGATACAAGAAATATTAAGTTAAAATAAATCATCTCCAATATCCTAGGTTTGTTTGCATACCAAGTGTTCTAGGAGGTGCAGTTTGGAGCAGTTTTTGGTCATCTGTTGAAAAAAAACCCTCAGGTTCATGAAGTTTCTTACTCGAAGAAATTATCAAAGCCACCAGTGGATATGATGAATAGATGGCAACTGTTAGAGAATTGCTCGATCGAACTCGTAAGCGTTGCTATCTCAAGCTTGTTTGTCAAGTTTAGTTGCCAAAACTATAAGTCTTGATTTATAGTCTACTTACAGCTAAGTCTCGGACTAGGATAGTAAGTGTAGTTGAGCTCTAGACTCCACGGAGTTCATCGAATGAAGACGAAGAACTAATCAAGGGAACTTGTGGAACTTCATCAACAAAAGGTATGTGGAGACTTGAACTTATCTATCACTCAAAAGTCTATATATTCTATTTCCTATTTTGAGACAAAAGTCGTATTGCTATATAGACTTCAATTATACACATTTGCTATTTCGAGCCGAGTTTATCTCGCTTATCTATTTCTCGAAATATATGTTGGTAAGCTTTCGCTTTAGCCAAGTTCATCTTTACTCGTGACGAAAGTCATGTTGATTATTTCAATAACTTGAAAATCGCTTTGATGAAAATAGTTATGGATAACAACTATTATAACATCCACTAAGAAAGTTTCAATTATTGAAATGAGAGTTTAGATCAAGTAACCATATTTGGATATAGACATAGTGTGTTCTCACATTTGTGTAAAAGTCCAAAAACGGGAATCTAAAGTATGCGTACCCATACGCGTACTGGCGGTTGTTGGAAATCCGGGTAAGTATGCGTACACGTACGTATACTGGCGGAAAGTTCACGTCCGTGAATTTCTGCTGGAGTTTGGAAGTGAAAACAAACTCAATCCGGTCACTTAAGTATTGTACCCGTTTGCATATCTAAGAAGGTTACTTTATAAAATCGGTTTGTTCATGAACTAAAACATTTATATAATAAGGAATGCAATCTTTGCAAACCGTGGCTATAATGTTCATGAATTGATTCGAGTGAATCAAAATCGATTTTGCTTCGATTGTGTCTTGTATACTTCTATGAGATCTAAGCAATTGAACAACTCTCTAACTAGTTCATTTGAGTCACTTGAACTAGTTAAGGTGAAGATGAATTAGGTTGATATGAAAGTGCTCATATGGCTAACCATTGGTTAACTATTGTTGAACCTACTAAGTGTACACGTTTAGGTACGGTTACCTAAACCTAAATAAAGGTGCATTTCATTTGTGTGTAACAAGCTAAGTTCGATCTAACGGTTGAAATATATTAGCTTGAATCTAATCAGGTTTTCATCTAACGGTGAATATTGAATGCTTTGTTACCAAGGTAACTTAGATTGCAAACCCTGATTTGAAGACTATATAAAGGAGAACTCTAGCAACTGGGAAACCTAATCCCCACACCTCCTGTGTGATACTAGTTGCATAAGCTAGAGTCGATTCTCCTTTAACCTTAGGTTTTTCATGAAATCCTGTAGGTTAACGACTTAAAGATTTCATTGGGATTGTGAAGCCAGACCCAACTATTTTCTCTGTAGTTGCGTGATCTGATCTTGCTGTTTTCTATCGTGATTGAGTACTATTGTAAGATTGGTAGTCATAAACACCTTCGTCTCATCGTTTGTTATTCCGCAATATCTTGTTTCGTTAATCGATTAAGATTATTGTGAGGTGATTGATATTTCTAGGTTGTTCTTCGGGAATATAAGTCTGGTATATCAATTGGTTCCTGTTCACCTTGATTTATCAAAAGACGGAACAAAACTCGTAGGTTTATCTGTGGGAGACAGATTTATCTATTCAATAAACTTTTCAGTGTGATACAGATTTGTTTATCAAGTCTTCGACTTTGGGTCGTAGCAACTCTTAGTTTTGGGTGAGATCAGCTAAGGGAATCAAGTGCGTAGTATCCTGATGGGATCAGAGACGTAAGGAACACAACTGTACCTTGAATCAGTGTGAGATTGATTAGAGTTCAACTACAGTCCAGTCTGAAGTTCTTTGGTAGTAGGCTAGTGTCTGTAGCGGCTTAATACAGTGTGGTGTTTAAATCTGGACTAGGTCCCGGGGTTTTTCTGCATTTGCGGTTTCCTCGTTAACAAAAATTATGGTGTCTGTGTTATTTCTTTTCCGCATTATATTTTGTTATATAATTGAAATATCACAGGTTGTGCATTGAATCGATCAATTGGGAAATCCAACCTTTGGTTGTTGATTGAAATTGATTGATCCTTGAACATTGGTCTTTGGTACCGTTCAAGTAATTTCTCTTATATTCAATCGGGTTCGCAAATTTCTATTTATTGATTGCAAATTGAATTGAGAGATAGAGATATAAAACTCTTTGATATACTTTTTTCTAGATTTAGTCTAACTGTCTAGGTGATTCTTTTAAGAGTATATTGGAGTTTGTCTATTCAGATTGCCAAACGAAATATTGAGTGTGGTTGTTGTACCCCCGCATTTTCAATTGGTATCAGAGCAGGCAAACACGTTTAAGACCTCATAAGTCTGTGTTTGTAGAAATCTGACTATTATGGACGAGTCTATCTCTAATAACGTACCAGTTCATAAATTACCAGATGATTCTGAAAGCTTGGATTCACCTGAGAGAACTATCACATCTAAGTCAATATCTAAACATTCTCTTGATGTAAAAACTATTGATTGGGAAACGCTCCTAGAAGGACAGTTGGATGAACTTTCTGATGAAGGTGATTCATATATTGATAGAGATGTTGATGAGGAAGTTTCGGAGTATGTTAAGTTTTTGGATTCGTTGAAAATGGAGAAGATTACAACTTCTCATGTCACACCTCTTCTGACTCCTCTCTGTCGAGAAAACAAGAAATTGATGGAGGTTTTTATGGTTAGAATCGCTCTTGTGAATCGGTCCTCAAAGATACCGAGGAAAACCTGAGTAGAAAGTCACTTGAATGTGACCGTGTTTATCAAAAATACTTCTTGTTGGAAGAGAATCTTGCAGAAATTGAAGGAAGAATTAACTCTCAGCAAGCAAGTTTTGATGACAAAGAAAGCACTTTTCTCGCTCGAGAAAAAAATCCTTGAGGCTGATTTAGTTGATGCTCTTGATAAAATCAAGATGTTGGAAGATGACTTGAAAAAGTTCAATACTAGTTCAAGCAAATTAACCACTATGCTAGGAGCAAGTAAAAATCATCGTGGTACACGAGGATTGGGCTATAAGGGAATAGATGCTCCAAGTATTAGCAAAGAGGTAAAATTTGTCAAGGCTAGTGATTCTTCTTAACAAAAGGTTTCCACTGATTGCAAAAGTGAAATACCTTCACCGGCAGTTAAGGTTCAAAAGAGCAAAGTATATCAACCTCCAAAGTCAGCACACAGGATCGAGGTAAGAACATTACTTATGTTTTCCACTATTGCGGAAATAAAGGTCACCTGGAAAGGAGATGTCGTTTCCGTATAAGGAATGAGAAATTTCATGATGTTCTTGTTTGGGCATCACAAGAAGTTGTGAAACCAAGATCATATGTTAAGACTAATCCCCTTAACGTTACAGGTTGTGAATGTCCAACCTTTAGGCAAAGAAATTAGTGTTGTGATATACCTAGTTTTGCGTATAAACGTCATACGAAGCCTTTTCACAATCATAATGGTTATCAAAAGGATAACTTTGTAAAGACGAAGACAAGATCCGATGCTCCCAATTGGAGAAAGACTAACTTGCAAAAGAATAGTCAATCCAATTCTCTTTCGAGAATTCTAGAAGAGAGTAATGGGAAGAAGGTTCTGGTTGTTCCTAAACACACTCAAAAGTGGATACCAAAGAAAGTCAATGATGTTTTGAGTGTGAAAAAGAATGATCTCCCAGAAAATTCCATGACTATGGAGAAGGCGGTATCCATGATGTTGGAACTTAAAAATTTCTTTGGAAAGATGGATTTGGATGTGAAAGGTTCTAAAAGCGATCTCTTTCATGATAATACAAAAGTCACTTGTGGTGAGCAAGACATTGTCCACCTCAACACAACTTGATTGTGTTGTAAGTACATCCTCACCAAGGAATGCCCTGTTATGTATACGGTGAGGGAAGCACGAGAATTGGGGCACACAGATTATGTTCGGTAAGGCTATAAAATTCGACTGGATTCTTCTAAAAAGGTATGTCTATTAACTTGAGCAAGATTTGTGTTTTTATAATGATCCATGTACCTTGCTTATCGTTCATTTCTACCTAACTTGATCTGTGTTTAAGGTTCTTAAATGTTTAGGTTTGAAAATAGTAGTTCGGGATGTTTGGACTTCATGGTACACATACCAGGTATGCATACCATCATTTAAAATCAAAATCCAGGTATTTTAGTATGCATACCCGTTTGCATACTGCTCCAGGTCATGAAAATTCTTTTGCAAACCGGTATGCATACTTCCCCGTAGACGTCGATATTTGGTAAACTTGTTTTGGCCGTAACTTCTTCGTCCGAACTCGGAATGACCTCATTCTTTTTGCATTCTCTTCCTATTTGAATTCTATTCAAAATGGAGATGAGAATTCCCGTCTCTTGTTTTTGAGTGTTTTGCTCCGTTTCGTCGCACTTGTTCCACTTCTCTTGGACTTGGGCACTTGGATTCTTTGATTAATTTTCTTCTAAGCCCATTTGCAGCTTTTACAAGAATGTTGTTGGTGAATCAGAAAGAAGGAAGTTCAAGGATGGGAAATAGTACGCATTTCTATGGGATTCTTGAATGTTCACAATCATCTTATGTGAACTATGGTGCATGGTCATTAATGACTTTGTATGTTCTTCTTTGTTAAGAAAATCTTTTTATACGCCTTTGGTAGCTATTTTTGGTGTAAATCCGTGCGAAAAAGATTGATTCTACCTTCAAAGGGCAAATGATTTTGCAGTATTAATCTTTATGGTTTTATATATTGCAAATTGTTATGGGATATGTTGTTTACGTCCGTGAACCTTGACTGTCCCATACTTGTTCAAAAGTTATCTCTATTATATGCCGGTATGAAAGTATAGATAAAAGATAGAATGAACTTTTGACTACAAAAGTTAAGCCTTTTATGTCATTATGCAAATATTGATGGAAGAAAGGATGAACTTTTGTTTACAAAGATTAAGTCTATTATATGTCATTGTGCAAATAGTGATGAAAAATAGAATGAATCTTTGATTATTCCGCAGTATTCGTCTTCCCTGATCCATATCTTTATGTAAATACTGTGCGTCTCCGTAAGTTTTCTTATGTGAGCATTTCCGATTAATTTAATCATGGGTTCTCTTGTGTTTAATTTAATTTAGATTTTTTTTGATACAAATTCATGTTTCATGTGATTTGTTAATGTCCAAAGAAATCCTTCTTTTCTTGTAAAAGTAAGGACGCTCTTGTTGTTCTTTCGGGAATGACATTAAATGGGGGAGAGTTCTTAAATGAACTTGTGCTTAATTGCCATTGTGGGGAGTGCGGCTTTGGAATATTATAGGGGTTATCTTGTATCTTTATAAACTCCTTGATGAATGCATTTAGTTTCGGCTATATGAATGCATCTAAACAAGTTGATATGTGCTTTTCTTTTGGTCATGATGTGTCTCTATGGAAATTTCATTAGGATCCCATGAATTTTCGTACCTTTGCCAACTTTATTGACAAAAATGTGGAGAATTAATGTGTAGTTCACGTTACAAATACATATGGTTTTCGGATCATTATGTAAGGGGGAGTGGTTTTCATGTGAGATGGAGTATTGACTAAGGGGGAGTGATACATATCACCATAGTATTGTTGTCAAAGTTGTGATAAAATTAAACTTTGATGCTATGTAATAATACTATGACACTGTATAACAATGATTGAGAGTTATTGTTTTCTAATTGTTATAGCTACGGATCTTCAACAACAATGATGCGGAGTTGAACACATTTGGAATCATTGGAGTACTTGGAAGTGACGAAGATTTCGAGTAATGTTGAAGAACCAAGGAGATCAAGCATTTGGAAGAGAAGCTACAAAGTTTATTTATTTTGTATTCCATATTTATTGATAGTTTTGTCACTAAATTTTAAAAAGGGGGAGATTGTTAGAGAAATGCTCGGTCGAACTCGCAAGCGTTGCTATCTCAAGCTTGTTTGTCAAGTTTAGTTGCTAAAACTATAAGTCTTGATTTCTAGTCTACTTATAGCTAAGTCTCGGACTAGGATAGTAAGTGTAGTTGAGCTCTAGACTCCACGACGTTAATCGAATGAAGACGAAGAAATACTCAAGGGAACTTGTGGAAATTAATCAACAAAAGGTATGTGGAGACTTGAACTTATGTATCACTCAAAAGTCTATCTATTTTATCTCCTATTTTGAGACAAAAGTCGTATTGCTATATAGACTTCAATTATACACATTTGCTATTTCGAGCCGAGTTTATCTCGCTTATCTATTTCTCAAAATATGTGTTGGTAAGATTTCGCTTTAGCCAAGTTCATCTTTACTCGTGACGAAAGTCATGCTGATTATTTCAATAACTTGAAAATCCCTTTGGTGAAAATAGTTTGTGGATAACAACTATTATAACATCATCTAAGAAAGTTTCAATGATTTAAATGAGAGTTTAGATCAAGTAACCATGTTTGGATATAAACATAGTGTGTTCTCACATTTGTGTAAAAGTCCAAAACCGGGAACCTAAAGTACGCGTACTGGCGGTTGTTGGAAATCTTGGTAAGTATGCGTACCCGTACGCACACTGGCGGAAAGTTAAGGTCCGTGAATTTCTGCTGGAGTTTGGAAATGAAAACAAACTCAATCCGGTCACTTAAGTATGCGTACCCGTTTGCATACCTAAGAAGGTTACTTTATAAAATCGGTTTGTTCATGAACTAAAACATTTATATAATAAGGAATGCAATCTTTGCAAACCGTGGATATAATGTTCATGAATTGATTCGAGTGAATCAAAATTGATTTTGCTTCAATTGTGTCTTGTATACTTCTATGAGATCTAAGCAATTGAACAACTCTCTAACTTGTTCATTTGAGTCACTTGAACTAGTTATGGTGAAGATGAATAAGGTTGATATGAAAGTGCTCATATGGCTAACCATTGGTTAACTATTGTTGAACCAACAAAGTGTACATGTTTAGGTACGGTTACCCAAACCTAAATAAAGGTGCATTTCATTTGTGTATAACAAGCTAAGTTCGATCTAACGGTTGAAAGATATTAGCTTTAATCTAATCAGGTTTTTATCTAACGGTGAATATTGATTGCTTTGTTACCAAGGTAACTTAGATTGCAAACCCTGATTTGAAGACTATATGAAGGAGAACTCTAGCAACTGGGAAACTTAATCCTCACACCTCCTGTGTGATACTAGTTGCATAAGCTAGAGTCAATTATCCTTTAACCTTAGGTTTTTCACGAAACCCTATAGGTTAACGACTTAAAGACTTCATTGGGATTATGAAGACATACCCAACTATTTTCTCTTTAGTTGCGTGATCTTATCTTGCTATTTTCTATCGTGATTAAGTACAATCGTAAGATTGGCTTGAGATTTATATCTCCGATAGGCAAGATAAGAAAGTAGTCACAAACACCTTCGTCTTATCGTTTATGATTCCACAATATCTTGTTTCGTTAATCGATTAAGATTATTATGAGGTGATTGATATTTCTAGGCTGTTCTTCGGGAATATAAGTCCGGTATATCAATTGGTTCATGTTTACCTTGATTTATCAAAAGACGGAACAAAACTCGTAGGTTTATCTGTGGGAGACAAATTTATCTATTCAATAGACTTTTCTGTGTGATACAGATTTGTTTATGAAGTATTTGACTTTGGTTCGTAGCAACTCTTAGTTGTGGGTGAGATCAGCTAAAGGAATCAAGTGCATACGTAGTATCCTGCTTGGATCAGAGACGTAAGGAAGGAAACAGTACCTTGAATCAGTGTGTGATTGATTAGGGTTCAACTACAGTCCAGTCTGAAGTTCATTGGTAGTTGGCTAGTGTATGTAGCGGCTTAATACAGTGTGGTGTTCAAATCTGGACTAGGTCCCGGGGGTTTTCTGCATTTGCGGCTTACTCGTTAACAAAACTTCTGGTGTCTGTGTTATTTCTTTTCCGCATTATATTTTGTTATATAATTGAAATATCACAGGTTGTGCGTTGAATCGATTAATTGGGAAACCCAACCTTTGGTTGTTGATTGAAATTGATTGATCTTTGAACATTGGTCTTTGGTACCGTTCAAGTTATTTCTCTTATATTCAATCGGTCTCGCAAATTCCTATTTGTTGATTGCAGATTGAATTGAGAGATAGAGATATAAAACTTTTTATATACTTTTCTCTAGATTGAGTCTAACTCTCTAGTTAATTCTCTTGAGAGTATATTTGAGTTTGTCTATTCAGATTGCCAAACGAAATATTGGGTGTGGTTGTTGTACCCCCACATTTTCAGCAACCAATTGCACCTTCTTCAGATTCGACTGATCAATTCAAAGATGATGATTTCTCGGTCTTGGTTTTGCAGTATCTATTCAAAACTATAACTTTGGCTGGGCGAAGATTGCAAGAGGTATTTCAAAGTTTTATAAATGGGGTAAAACTAATCTTTGCAATATCAACGGGAAACTAGCTTTTTTAAAGTGGATTCTAAGTAATTTTAATCTATGTTTTCTGAACCTCAATAATTGAGTGTGGGAAATTCTCAAATCACAATTAGACATTGGAAGCAGGAAGATGCTTATATCAGAAGGGCATTTTCATCAAAAGATCAACATTGGATTGGCATAAGGGGACTACCATTACATCTCTGGAGCAGAAGTTCATTCGAATCAATTTGTCATCCTTGGGTAAAAGTGGTAGACATTCATCCATCCACTAACAATCTGTCTAAAATTAACAGCAGTAAGGTTAAGGTACTTTGTAATCTAAATAAAATCCCTGCTGCTATTAAATTTCAAGGCTTTTGGTTGAGCATTGAATGGATTCAAGATGATTTCTTACTTGATCATGATCTCAAGAAGAAGCTAAGATCTGTGATTATGATGGTGGATAATTCCGGTCAACAAATCCCTACTTCTCAAGAACAGATTTCATCTAATCAATCTGTAAATCCTGTTTCAAACAAAAACGGAAAGTCAATGGCTAAGAATAATCTTTCTAGTCCGTGAAATATTCCTCAAAATATTTTGAATTCAAATAGGGCGGATTCTTCGACGCCAAATTTGAATGCTGAGCGTTTTTCCCCAGTAGCCACGTTGTTGTTAAGGGGGAGCTCAATTACTCCTGACATAACTTGAGTTGATCCATCTGACTTAGGGTTACTGTTAACCATAACTGATCTACACCCATGGATAACAGTAAGAAGGAAAAAAAGGAAGGTTGTAGGTCAAAATATGGGGCACTTGGTAGGTGTTTCTTCCCAAGATTTACAGCACTAAGAATTTTTGAATCATTGTGACTCGGCTGTCTCGCTTGCGTGTAAATCAGGGTCTTTACCAGTCCATGATTCATTGATCTCTGAGTCAAGAGAAAATGTTGAGCAAAACTCACTCCGTTCTGTCTCGTGTGCGTGTCAATCAGACGGGGGTGGAGTCAATGGTTCACATTTTTAATTTGGTTACTTGTCTTTTAATCAGGCTAATTCTGCCCCATTAGAGTTACGCCCAAATTTTGAAAATTCAAATGCTACTAAAGGCACCTGTGCAGCTGACACAGTGCTTATTCCAAAAAATGCCGTCGTTGAATGCCAAAGCTCAATTATTCCATCTCAGGAGATTGAAATTCAAAAAATGGTAGATTTTCATATCTCTTTTAATAGACAATTGGGTATTAATTGCAACAATATCTATTCTCGTAATGTTTGATCTAAAGAAATCATAGGAGAGTAACATTCAAACTAAGTTTGAGGATTTAGATGGTTTGGATGATTATGATTCTGCATATGAGGAAGAATTTGTTCAAGATACTATTGCTGCTTCTGGGAATACTTTATCTAATGGATCTTAACATCATGTCGTGGAATATTAGGGGCTTGAATGACGATCTCAAAATTCAGGCAGTAAGACAAGCTATAAGGAAAAATAAAATTTCTATTTGCACTATTCAAGAATCAAAAATGGAAGTAGTGGATGAGGCTCTAATAAGATCTTTATGGGGAAGTAACAATTGTGAATATGCTTATTTACCTTATGAAGGCAACTATGGAGGTATCATTACTTTATGGAATGGTGGTGATGTGTGTATGGAGGAGATTCTTTTGGGAGCTTTTTCCATGACTATCAAATTTAGAAACATCAAAGATGGTTTTATCTGGCTTTTTACTTCAGTCTATGGTGCTTCTGATCCAGCTGATTATTCATAATTCTGGTTAGAATTAGAAGACATTCGTACCATAATGCATGAACCTTGGTGTGTTGGTGGTGATTGGAATGCTATTTTGTGTCAGGCTGAAAGAAATAGAGCTGGTGGAACTAAAAGAAACAGTAAGAATTTTAGGAATTTTTTAAATTCCCAAAACTTGTTAAATATTCCAATGGCAGGAGGAAGATTTAATTGGACAAACTCTCAAAATTCTCCACTTCTTCAGATATTAGATAGATTTGTCATATCTATGGAATGGGAATATAGATGTCCAGGTTTGGAACAAACAAGACTCAAAATACCTGTCTCTGATCATGTTGCCATCCTTTTGAGCTGCAATGGAGGTACTTCTTTCAAATCTCCTTTTAGATTTGAGAATTATTTTTTATCCCATCCAGAATTTTTAAATAGTTTGAGAATTTGGTGGAATAACTTGACATTTTCTGGTAAACCAAGTTATATTCTTGCAAAAAAGCTTCAAGGATTGAAATTTTTCATCAAAAAATGGGGTAGAGAAAATTTTGGTTATTTACAGGCTGAGGTGGACAAACTAGAGAATCTTATTGATGTGATGGACAGTTTAGAAGAAATAAATGGGTTATCACAGGAAGATTTTGCTGAAAGAGAGGAATTTAGAATTCAACATAAGTCTGGTTCTCTAAATCTTACAAGAAAATGGCATGCAAGATCCAAGGGTCAGTGGCTCATGGATGGTGAAAGAAACTCAAAATTCTTTCACAAGAATGCTTCTTGCAGATATAGACTAAAAGGCATTACATCTTTAGTCATAAATGATAATATGTGTCATGACAAAGATGTTATCAATGCTGAAGCAAAGAGGTTCTACATTGATCTTTTCAAAGAAGAGCATGCTCTAAGACCAACTTTTGATGATATGCACCTCCCTTCTATGTCAATGCAGCATAGCATTATGCTAGAGAAACCTTTTACTGAAGAAGAAGTGTGTAATGTTATCAAATGTTTTGTTTTGAACAAATCTCCAGGTCCAGATGGACATACAATGGAATTCTTTAAAGCTTCATGGGATATAATCAAACCTGGGTTAATGAATGTTTTTCATGAATTTCATTCTACTGGCACTCTTGATTGTAGACTTAACTGCACAAACATTATTCTTCTGCAAAAAAGTGAGGGTGCAGTTTCTATGCACAACTTCAGGCCAATTAGTCTTATTGGAGGCATTTACAAAATTATCTCTAAATGCCTTGCAGATAGAATGAAAATTGTAATGCCTTCCATTATTTTAAAATTTCAAGGTGTGAAAAGACGAGGGTAGCCAAATATACCTCAATCTAAAACTTTTCCACCTATAAGTCCTTTCTCCGAAAGTGATTGTCTATGGAATGAGTCGAGACAATACAACGAATCGGTTCACACTTTGTGTGATAGTCTATGGATACGAGATCGAGACAATACGACAACAAGATAACTTGCGTGATTGACTATGGATACAAGATCGAGACAATACAACAACGAAGTATGATTACTTGATAATAGGTTCGGACTTAACCAAACACTATAGGATTGCTATCAAGTAATTAGGAATTAGCGTTTGTGTATTTTACTTCTAATTATAATAAAAACAATTATAATTGCGGAGATAGAAAAGTAAAAGACACAACAAGATTTTGTTAACGAGGAAACCGCAAATACAGAAAAACCCCAGGACCTTGTCCAGAATTGAATACTCTCAGAATTAAGCCGCTATACAAAACCAAACCAACTTCGTATAGTTGAGACCAAGCAACTAAACCTATAGTTCACCTAGTTACCTCAGTATCCCTGTGCCTCCAACTTGTAATAAGTCACGCACTTGGAACAATTCTTTTGGTTCGTATTCCAAACAGTAAAGGAACAACAAATCTGTTCGGTAACAACTCTTTTCAAACAACGTGATATGAGTTTGATAAAGGCTCTTCCTGTTTAACAAATAAACTCCTTTGTCGGGTCCGAGATCTATCTAAAAATTACAACTACCAAAGTAGTTGGGTTTAGATTTTGCAATCAATACTCTTAGTCACAAAGACAATATATTGATGCCGATCTACACAACTAATCAATAAGATTATCATAAAGATAAACCGATTATAGTTGGATCCCCAGCCGATCAAGTTTTGTGCACACCAAAGATTATGAACTCAAATAAGAAATCTTCTTTGTCTTCAAATCTTCTTAGATCTTCAATAAACACCTGCACACAAACAACTTGAATCTTTTGTGATCAATCACACACAGAACGGAGTCTATTAACGATGGATTATCCCAAGATGTCTTTAGACCTACAAACAGTTCTAAAGATCCCCGTCGACACTTCGATCTAGTTTGAGTGAATCTTATATTAGAAGAGAAGATTCTCAAGCATAAACAAACTAGGTGCAATCAAAGTTCAACAACCGTTAGTCAATCAAATCAATCAAAAACTAATAATAAACTGCAATTATCTAGTTTCCCACCAATGGTACTCATAGAGCTTCTCAATCCCAAAGAAGTCTTTAAAACGAGCCGTCGTAAGAGATTTTGCCTAATTAGGGTACTTTCCTCTCCGAATAGACGGCTCCACCAGTAACAACACAACTAGGTAGTTTTTCTGGCTCTGAGGATTAGTTTGCTCGAAATGCAAACTTCAATATTTATAGACCAAGGAAGTTTGGACACCAAGGAATTTCCAAAACCGAATATTCTCAAAGATATGCAATAAACCCAAAAACGGTTTTCATAATTCCTGGAAATGCTCTGTCCAAATATTGACCGAAATCTCAGTAGAAAATCTCCAATTAGTAAATGCACATTGCCAATTTTTATTTCTAAAGATATGCATTTGATTGCTGGAAATTAAAAGCATATAAAACTAAAAACCTTAATTAAAAGATTCTCAATTTATTTCTTTAGTTATTAAGGAATATCTTTGAACAATAAAAGATAAGAATTACTGCACATGTTCAAAGTATGTCGACATCTTTACTTTGTAAATCCTTTTTCATATTTACAATCTTGGAACCGATTTGACACACTTCCAAACGAGTTTAGAATTGGTTCATCTGACTTCCAAGAACTATGTGATTGATTATCCTATCAAATCACCATTAATTGGTTTCACGGTTCTACCAAAACACAAAGCTTCGGTTCTACCTCCATGTGGGTACTAGGATCGGTCACACTAGCTTTCCAAAAATTGGTTGACTAGGTACTAGGATCGGTTACCACATAATTATGGTATCTACTTGTGATCGGTTGCACAAGTCATAGGATCGGTTACCAATTACTAAGACTTGTTGTACCTCTTACAAGGATCGATTCCACATACTTGTGATCGGTTGCACCTCTTACTAGGATCGGTTCCCCAATGTCTAGAGTTGGTCATACCAATTACAAAATATCGATCATACCATCTCAGGTGATTACTTAAGATCGGTTTCACTAATAAAAGTCATACCAATGCAAAATTCAGGCATTGTGAATAGTTTTACCAAGATACATAAACAAGTTATGAGCGGTTATACCAAACACATGTACACATATTGGTAATCCAAAGATTTGCAATTAATAACAATACCAATAAGCCTAGCGATTTCCCTTTCGATTCACAAAACAAGTTTATGAATTGTACTTCCTTTAAACGAATGTAAAACATTGTTTCCTAGGACGAAATCTTCACCCATACCCATACATAATCACAATAGCATTCATACGATTATGTCGATGTCTTATATACGAAGTTCAAAAGATAGACGTTATACTTTGTATTGTAATTTCTTAATACTATGTCTAACTAGAGTATAATCATTCACAGCTTCGCAGTTATGTTTTCAATATGCATGACTTGAAAGATACGTTAGGAATGAAACAGTTCAAGTCAAATATTACTAACCTCAAGAGGAAGGATGATGTCGTCGATGTAGCTCTTTACTTATTCACATTCTTCAAGTCTTCACGTAATACTTGTAAGTCTCATATCCTAGTAACTTTCTAGCTAACCTATACGAAGTTGACTCTAGTAAATAATCAAGCGACTCTTTAAATGAGTTTTGATTCACTAAAATATGACAACCAAACTTGACATACCAACGCTTGGTGGGTTCAACCAAGCTATGCTCTAACAAGGTGCATTTGTTGATGAAAGACAAATTACAAATGAAATTCTTATAGCCTCTGAGTTGATAGATGCAAGAGAAAGATCAAATACTCCAGGTTTAATCGTCAAAGTGGATCTTCAGAAAGCTTTTGACAACATAAATTGGAGTTGTTTAGATTATATTATGTCCAGATTTGGCTTTGGGAATTTTTAGAGAAAATGGATCCATTGGTGTATTTCTACTGTGAGATTCTCTTCTTTTTTTTGAATGGTTCTTGCTCTGAGTTATTTAGAAGCAGTAAAGGGGTCAGACAAGGTAACCCATTGTCACCCTTCTTATTTATATTGGTGGTAGAAGTTCTCTCCTTGATGATACAAAAATCAGTTGAGTTAAATCTTATTTAAGGTTTCAAGCCTTCTGGAAATGGAGACACCATAAACCATTTACAATTTGGTGATGACCTAATAATGTTTCTAGATGACAGTGAAGAACAAGTTACCAACCTTAAGAATCTCTTGATTGCTTTTGAAATGGTTTCAGGCTTAAAAGTGAATTTCAAGAAAATTGCTTTGGTTGCTGTAGGAAATGCTCAATTTGTTAATTCTTGTACTTTAATTTTTGGCTATCCAATAGTGCATTTTCCTCTAAACTATTTGGGAATTCCTCTAGGCAGCAAGTCCAAGTCAGTAGCAGTTTGGGAGGTGATTTTGCAGAAATTCCAAAAAAGATTGAGCAACTGGCAAAGAAGATACCTGTCTAAAGGAGGAAGACTGATGCTTATTAAACATGTCCTCTGTAGCCTACCTATTTACTATCTTTTACTTTTCCAGATACTTGCTTCTGTAGAAAAACAAATGGACAGTATAATGAGAAGTTTTCTTTGGGGTAATAGAAAAAGGAAAGGATGGGTGGGCTGGAAAAAGGTCTCTTTATCAAAACAAAGAGGTGGTGTTGGAGTAAAAAAGCTGAGACTTATTAATAGAGCTTTACATGCTAAGTGGATTTGGAGATACAACACAGAAAGAAGGGCCTTCTGGAGATCAATTGTGCATCAAAATTTTGGTGGTTCTGTTAATGCTATATTTCCAAATGACACTAAAATCTCAGTGGGCAAGAGTTTGTGGTCTGGTATTCTAAAATCCAAAAGCACCATTCAGCAGCTATCTACAATGCATATTCAAAGTGGTAACAGATGTTCTTTCTGGAATGATATATGGATACGAGAAAATTCACTAGCTAGCCTATATCCTTCTCTTTACAGGTTATCCAGAAATAAATATGCTACTATAAGAGATATGTTAAAGATTACTGACAATGGCCCTACTTGGGATTTTAATTTCACTAGGAATCTCAAAGAAGATAAAGTGGAAATGGTTGTTGTTTTGCTGGGTCAAACTAATGCTCCAATTTTGGCTGATGTTGGGGATGACTACCTGTCTTAAATCCTGGTAACAGTTTCTCTGTAAAATCATGTTAAGTTGCTATTGAGGTGGCAGGGTTCATCAGATTTCCTCATAAGAGTTTATGGAATCCAAGAATTCCACAAAAGGTTCTATTTTTCACTTGGAACTTATCCTACAATGCAGCTCCAACACTTGATACTCTGCATAACTCTATTGTTATTAATGGGTGTATTATGTGTAAGAAGGCAGCTGAATCTAATTCCCATTTATTCTTACATTGTGAAGAAACAAGAAAGCTCTGGAATTTCTTCTTCACAAGTTTTAAGTTTGTTTGGGTCTTCAGGGAAGATGTCAAGGAAACCATTTGGGAATGGAACAGAAAGAAAGGAAATTCTTGGAGACATAAGCTTTGGAGCATGATTCTTTTTGCCATTTGGTGGGTAATTTGGAATGAAAGGAATGGCAGATTATATCAAGGAAGATATAAGCATTTCAATCATCTTTTGAATGAAGTAAAATGCATGCTCTACAATTGGTCTTTAGGAACCAAGATTTTTGAGAACATCTCTATTAAAAGTTTGATGTTCAACTGGAATGGGGTGTTAGGTATTACTTAGTTTTCTGTTTGGGCAAAAGTTACACAGTCTTAGTTTTTGATCTTAGCTTAAGGCTAGTTTTTTTTTTGCTTTCTTTGATGTTCTTGATTACTTTGTAGCCTCTTTTGTAACACAACGTCATGGTTTCCACTTCTTTGTGGTAGCTATGCTTTTCCTCTTTAATACATTTAGCCCTTTTTGAGTAAAAAAAAAAAATTCTAGGTAATTATAATAGAATCCAATATGTTTGAGTCATCTGTGACAAATATTAATGTTTAATTAACTTGAGGTGAATAAGAGCTCTGTGAATCGGGCGACGCCGAGTCAATCCATGTTTCATTTTTTTTTTTAAATGAACATTATCATCGTGATTTCTCCATGCTTAATCTGAGTTCCTTTTGTTTAATTCTCGCTACATCTCTTTATTCTCTAATTTTTATTTTTTCAGTGTCAAAATGATTCTTACTATCTTGTATTCTTTTCATTATAGAGTTTAGTTTATCCTTTTCTCTGATAGTTTCTTTAACTTTTAGCAGTTCCATTAGTTCTTTGATTTTCTTTTTATTGTTGATTCATTTCTATTTTTCTGATTATCCTGATATGGGTTTCTGATTTTTTTGCAGGTTCCTCTGGGTTTGATATGGATTCCTTCCTATATTAGATCTTTGTGCTCAGCATTTGCTTGATTCTCGAGACAGTATTGTCGATAAAGGCTATATTGCCTACAACAGTTCTACCCCATACTGTTATATTGCAAAACTACAATATTTCTCCTTTGAGTTTTTCTCATTATGAGAAACATCATTATTCCCCAAATCAATTTTTTGAAACCATGAAAAACCAGCACACCTTCTTGACTCACCAACCGATCCAAATCCAAAAATTTCAAAAAATAAAACTTCCCTCTAATTTTTCCCATGATTTAAGGAGTCATAATTTTTCTTCGGAGCTCATGCAGTTGACTGCCAACAGATTTTATCCTATCATTTACTCAAAAAATACTTTCCTCTTCTTTAGGAAACAAAATATTTGTTATACCCTTTTTTTAGCAACAACCCTAACTAAAAATAAAGAAGAAGTTTGTAGACGAAATATCACAGCAAAAATACCAAACCCTAGTAGAGAAGCTCTCAGAGATTCAATGGACTCCAACAACAACAACACTGCCAACAATAACTGTGTTCAAACTATCACTGACAAGATGAAAAACACTTCCATCAGAGGCAAAAGATGTGCTATAGGTTCTGCGACAAATATCAATGATGCTGCAACTGCTTGGTCTAATAGTTTGATCGGAAAATTAATCATTAAGGATGATGAAATTGAAGTTTCCGATATAAAAGATGAGCTGAATGTTCTTTGGAAAAACTACTAGAAGCGAGAAAAAAAAATTGTGGGAAAGTATTTGTTCGTGTTTAAATTTAACTCCCTAAAGGATATGAATGATGTTATTAAAAAATCACCATGGAATGTCCAAAAATGCTTGCTTGCTTTGCAATAATATTCTACGACAATAGCGTATGCAGATTATGTGTTTAGAAAACAAGCTTGGAGTGTACAGTTCAAAGGTTTACTGATAGAACATCATCATGAAGCAATAGTTAACGAAGCTATTGAAGACTTGGGTAGAAGATATCCACGGAGCCAAAAAATTGCAGGCCACGTTCAGGTAATATGATTACCGCTCATACTGAAATAGATCTCTCAGAACCATTAAAAAGAGGTGAATGGTGGAATTCGAATCATGGAGAGCCTGTTTGGATTAGGTATCACTGGTTAAAACAGCCTCATAGTCTGTGTGATCAATGTTATATAATTGTCCATGATGATAACATTTGTGAAGAAGTTGCTGAATTACTACGGGAAAGAGCTATGACTGTTGAAGAGTATGAAGAACACAAAGCTAAAAAGGATTCTGGTAGTGTTGATGCGAACCCAGGAAATGATACTAATGGTGTTGTGCACGAGGAGGAGACAATGCCTGATGCAGAAGAAGAAAGAATTGCTAAAAGAGCTAGGAACCAAGCAATTCATGATAACGGTTCGAACCCATCTATCCAAGGACCTATTTTAGCTGGTCATGGTGAGGCGACTAATGATCTGCCAACAAACTCTAATGATGAAAATATGAATGGGGTAGAAACTGGAGAAAATGATAAGCATCGCAATGGCACAAAGAAGAATACTATGCATCATCCGGAGGACCATGCAACTAAGGTAATTTATTCCTCTTTATTAAGATCTTATCGTTTTAGTATAGTCTCTAATTTGTTGTCTTTCAATTACAATTTCATCTTCCTGCATCAGCACCCCTTATCATTCTTATTTAGTGATAGATTGCATATTAGAATCATGAGAGTCTTAACATGGAACTGTCAAGGCTTTTCCTTCAAAACTACTAGGGATCATCTCAAATACCTCCTTTATATATATGACCCTGATGTTATTTTCATCTCTGAGGCTAAGATAGGTGAGGATAAAATGAAAAAATTTATTAAACAATATAAATTTCCCAACCATAAGCTTATATCTTCAAGAGGGTTAGCAGGTGGTCTAATTCTGCTATGGAAAGATGGTTTCATTTTAATGTTGTGAATGCAGATTCTTGGATTATTAATTGTCTAGTGCAGGATGATCCCTCAAACCCAGAATGGCTGTTTACCTATATGTATGGGTCTTCTTATCCATATCATAAGGAAAAGCAATGAACTTATATTAAAAATTTAAGTCAAAGTATCACACAACCATGGGTCGTTTTGGGTGATTTAAATCGGGTTTTCAATAATGAAGGAAGGATACATGTGAATGGCAATCTTTCTACTGCTTCTAATTCTTCACATAATGTGGTTTCTTCTTCAAGGGATTCTTCTTACATCAATCTAATTTATGAAGATGGGTTGGATGATCTGGGTTATACTGGAAGATCTTTCACTTGGTCAAGTAATTTTCATGGCACTTGTATTAGAAGATCAAGACTTGATAGAGCTATTGTCAATAGTGATTGGTTCATTCAATTCCCAGACTCAAAACTCTTGTATCTTCTACAATTGGGCTCAGATCATTGCCCAATAATGCTAGATACTTCTTCATTACATGTTATGAGAAAGATGAAACTTTGAAAAATGAGATAGTTAATGCTTGGGAACAATAGGTAAATGGATCACATGGTTTCAGACTATCAAGAAGGCTCATTATTACAGGAAAATATATCTCAAAATGGAACAGGGAGAAATATGAGAATATTCAAAGTAATATTTATCTACTTCATCAACAACTATAAGCCTTGCAGCAAAACAGTCAGCATCAAAGCACTAATAATGAAGTTTTACATGTAGAAAATAAAATAGAGCATTGGCATCAAATTCAACATGAATTTTGGGGCCAAAAAGCAAGAGATGAGTATTATCTTGAAATGGATAGAAATACCAAATAGCATCATGCTAATGCAAATAAAAGAAGGGTTAGAAATAATATTGTTGCTTTAAAGGATGGAAATGGAAATTGGTGCACTACTTGAGAGGAGTTGGAAAATCTGTTGACTGAGCATTATAGTTTACTTCATACTACTTCATCTCCTACAAAAAATGAAGACATCTTGAATTGCATTCCTTCAATAATTACTTCTTCAGATAATTTGGAATTAATGAGAATTCCTGAGGATGCTGGGATATTTAAAGCTTTAAAAGACATGAAGCCTTGGAAAGCCCCTGGACCTGATGGATTTCCACCTGGTTTTTTTCAACATCGTTGGGATATTGTTGGTAATGATGTTATAGAAATGGTGAAATAATTTTTTCAAACAGGATATCTTCTTAAAATCCTGAATGCTACAAATATTTTACTTATTCCTAAAACAAAAAACAAATTAACAGTTCCCTTCTGATTTGAGGCCGATTGCTCTTTGTAATTCTTCTTATAAAATTATCTCAAAGATACTGTCAATGAGGTTGAAAAAGATAATGGGGAAAGTGATATCTCCACTTCAAGCTGCATATGTTCAAGGGAGACAAATAACAGACAATATTCATCTTGCTCAGGAAATTGTTCACACCATGAAGAATAAGAAGGAAGTAAATAAGTACTTAGCATTGAAACTTGATATGCCAAAAGCCTTTGATAGGCTTGAATGTTCATTTCTAAAAGATGTTATGCTGAAAATAGGGTTCTGCTCAGATTGGTGCAATCTCATTATGCAATGTGTAAGTACTACTCAAATATTTATACTTCTAAATGGTGCTCCATGCAAATCCTACTTCCCAACAAGAGGTGTAAGGCAAGGTAACCCTCTGTCACCCTACATATTTATAATTGTGATGGAAGCATTTTCTAGACAACTTCTCAAGGCTGAACAAACCAGACAAATAGAAGGTATAAAAATTGCTCCAAGTGCTCCTTCAATATCTCATTTATTTTTCATTGACGATTGCCTGTTGTTCATTAATGTTGATCTTCATAATTTGAATAATCTTCTTAAAGTCATTGATGATTTTGGAGCTTCCTATGGCCAGATGGTGAACTTTAGCAAGTCAAGTGTATACTACAGTGCTAATGTGCCACAAAAGTTTTACAGATTACTTATTCGAAGATTAAAGGTACCTACGATGAATTCTAATGAAAGTTACCTAGGAATTCCTCTTGTCATTGGAAAGAACAAGGTTATATGCTTCACTGGATTGGTGGAAAGAGTTAAAAACCGACTTTCCAACTGGAACAGTGAGTCTATGTCACAGTGCTACAAATCACTCATGATAAAGACTGTCACTAATACCATCCCAGCTTATTCTACGAGTTGCTTACAAATACCAACATAAATTGTTAAACAGATTGATACTCTGCAGCGCAAATTTTGGTGGGGTTTTCAAGAGCATAAGGGCATTTGTATTACTTCTTGGAAGAAACTTGGTTTACATAAAAAAAATTTGAGGTCAAGGTTTCAGGAATTTGAAAATATTAAATCAAGCACTTCTTGTAAGAGTCGTCTGGAGAATGTGCATTAACTCAGAGGAGCAATGGGTTAAAGCTATGCAATCCAAATACTTTCCTGGCACTCATATACTCCATGAAAATTTCAAGACAAACTGTTCTTGGGCATGGAGAGGTCTTCAGAAGCAAATTCCATTCATAAAGCTTCATAGCAGGTGGAGATTAGGAAACGGAAAGAAAATAAAGATCTTGATCGATGTGTGGATCACTGGTTTAGATTGATGCCAAGATAGGGTATTACAGATAGTGAGCAATATATCTAGGTTCAAAAATTATTCAATTAAGGCAGCAGACAATGGAATGTGTCTTTACTATATCATTTGTTTAATCCAGATACAGCTAATTTAATAATCAACATGAGAATCCCTAATGTTGTGGAAGATAAACTCATCTGGAAACTTACAAGAAATGGGAACTTCACACTAAAGTCTGCATACAATAAACTTCATGAATGCAGTTTGGGTAATCTACAGATCTCTCAGAAAATTGGTAACTCAAACATTTGCTGGAAGCAGTTCTGGAGAATTGAGACTTGGCCTAGAGTCAAATATTTTTGGTGGAAAGTTCTCTCTGACATTTTTCCAACGAAAGTGCGACTCTCAAGAAACTGCAGCTACATAAATTGCCTATGCCCATTCTGTAAGCAATTTGATGAAACTCTTTTGCACATCTTGTTCTTCTGGCCTTTCTCAAGAGTTGTCTGGATGCAAATACCTGGAGGTGCAGCAGTTTTAGCAACAATCCAGACTGATGTTACAATGGATTTCGAAAATTGGATGGGACAAGCTGCACATGCCTCTTCTCATGGTTTCAACTTGAATCATATTATGATAGTCGCCTGGACTATCTGGAACGAGAGATGTGAAGTAAATTTTAAGAATAAGAAGGCAGATCCCATTGACACTGCTAAGAGAGCGCTAAGCTTTGCCAGTTACATTGATAACCTCAATAACAGGCATATAGAGAACCATAATAGCATGTCCCAAACCACTAATATCACACCTGTTTGGAAACCACCGATCAGTCCATTTTTTACTATTAATTATGATGCCTCATTTGATACCAATACAGGACTAACTGGAATGGTGAGGAGGAAAATCAAAATGCTATGCAGGAGTGAAAAACTCAGAGAGTGCAGAATGTCTTGCTTTTTCTGACGCAATTAGCTGGAGTAATGATCTAGAGAAGACGCACATTGTTTTTGAAACTGATCTCAAAAACATAGAGAGCTATATCAACAGATCATCTTCAGGGATTGCTTGGGAGAATGAAGACATATTGTTGGATGACATTGATAAGTTAAATAATATCCCTCAGAGGGAGTGTAATTTTATTCCTAGATTATGTAATAAACCTGCTGATAAGTTAGCCAAATACAGCAGGAAAAATGGTGTGACTCAAACTTGATTTGATCAACCACCTAAAGTCATTAAGCGTCAGTTATTGTTAGACTTGGGAGTTTCTCCAGATTAATCAAAAAATTTCTTTGCATTAAAAAAAAAATGTTTGAGTCATCCGTGTTATTGGACTACAGAGATTTAGAAATAAATTCTCTCTATATTTTAGTTTCCACCATGCCTCACTTGATCTGGTAATTCCTATACAAGTAGGCACATTACTGTTATGATATTGATTGATAAGTTTGCGACATAACTCTCTCTTTTTTTCCCTTCCATTTATGCTTTCAGAAGGAAACCAAAAATGCACATGTATTTAAACGCTTGTCGGTTGAATTTAACTCTCATTTATAATTCATTAACTGGACACAGAAACTTTATGACCAGAAGTAAATATGCACCGGATGAGATGAGTAAATGGTATGCTTCCTCTCACTGATTTATTGAGGCGTTGCGGAAGCAACATCTAGTAATGTAATCCTAACCATGGTTTCTCACTGATTTAAAGAATTTAATAACTAAAGATGGCTTAGCATATAAACGTTCACAGGTCATTATATGTACACGGGATACTTCAGTTATCCTCCAAATTAGACGAAAAAGATACATCCTTAGCCAAGGCCCAAGCCATGATCTAAGCAATAAACCCAGGGACATCTAAATAAGGGGTAGGATCCGTTAACATGGTTAGGCTGGCTCTAATGGGGAGGTAAGATTCAACTTCCTCCCCTCAAAGTGTCGTTTATGTGTCGCAGTTTCGTTGGGCGTGAGATGGAATCAACACCAGGACGCCATTAGGGTTGGCGTCCCAAAAAAGCACAATGGCTTTTGGGAATACTTTATGGAAATTTAAACATCGGGATCATATAGACCGTTGGATTCATAGTCTTATTGGTAATCTAACGGTTGATACATCAGACGTGTTTTGAATCTTGAATTCCCACTACGCTTGGACGTTAAATTTTGATGACGTGTGTGACCCAAAAATGTTGAATCTTGGGTCACCATTAGAGCCGGCCTTATAATGACATAGGGTAAATAGATTGATTTTGCTTACATCGCTGGTATTTTCGAATGTGAAGCATTTCTTGCTTAATTTGTAGATTTTGGATAACAAGCATTTCTTAGATCTTAGGTTTAGCATTTCTTGCGTAATGTGCATAAGTCATGAGTCAAATACGATTGATAGGGATACAACTTATTCTTAAATCCATCTGATATTTAAGCAAGGCTAATCTAATTAACGGCGTCCTCTAATAATTTACTGAAAATAGGGGAGGCAAGATAGATTTCAATGTCAAAATTTGAGTCACATAAGAGCAACTTTAGTCATGAGTTTCTATATTACCGAATTCCTATCCCCAATATGGTTTTTATATTTGGAAATTTCGTCTGTGACGCAATGGGAGAGAAAATCCTATCCATCAACGTAGTTTAAATCTGCGCTTAACCATAAACGTGATCGGAAACTACGTCTTCCCCAAACGTGGTTTATAAAAACGTTTACAGTGAAACGCAATTATAAATAACGTCCACGTTGAGACGTGATTAAAGATTGCGTCTAAATAAGACGCTATTAACAACTATGTTTGAGGTAGGTGCAGTTATAAATCGCACCCATGAGGTAGGCGCAGTTATAAATCGCAACCAGCTATAGACGCATTTTAAATTTCTAAACCAGGCGCAATTTAAATTAACGTCTAAATGAGATGTGTTTTAAGTTAACGTTTGACTAAACGTGGTTTTAAACTGTGTTTGAAGGAGATGCAGTTATAAGCCGCGTCTGACACTAGGTGCATTTTATAACACCGTTTCGATGGATGCCTTTTTAAATACCGTTTAAGCCCGACGGGTATATAAACAACGTTACATTTACCAAACATAAACTAAAATAGCGTTTATAGCTCCATGGCGTTTAAAATTGCGTTTGGTGTCCCCACAGGCTTTATAATAGCATGTTGCTATATATGAGAACAACCAAAAAAAGTTCTCATATTTTGTGCCTTGTTTTAATGCCATATATAGCTTAAGATCTCCCCCCACACCCCCCACCCCCAAAAAAATAAAAAAAAATAAAAACTTTGGTACTAAGATGTAATTTTTAGATCGATTTTGGGGCAACGAGGTCACTTGGTCGATTAAGGATTACAAGCCATTGGAAAAGGAAAGCTTTACTTCAACGAAAATTAAATTCAAATAGAGGCTGAGACTTGAGAGATAATTCCTACATGGTATGAGTGGCATTCCCAAGATGTATATAATTTCAAAATCATGTCAATATTTTGGGAACCATATCATGTTTGCATTGCATTCCGAATCATTCAACAAAACAGTTGATTGATAATTTTGCTGTTTAGATAGAGTTACGTTTTCAGTGACATCTTCTGCATATCTCTTTTTTGCTTCTATTCAGGTTTTCTTTGTCTTCCCTTCATTGCTCTATAAAGTTCTTAATTCTCTGTCATCTTGCTAGTGTAACTATCATGAAGATTCTCTCTTGGAATGTATGTGGGTTTGGTAATAAAAATACTAGAGATCATCTAAAAGACCTTATTCGATCAAATTCTCCGGACATTATTTTTTTGATTGAAACCAAAAATACCACTAGGAAAATGAAGCAATATATTGCTTCATATCATTACCCTAATGCTTATCTCTATGATCCCATAGGTAATTCTGGTGGTTTATGCCTTCTCTGGAAAGATGGAATTGATCTTCAAATTTTAGAAGCAAAACTCAATATGATTCAATGCACCATAAAATTTGATGCTAGATCTAATGTTTCTTTGGTGACTTTTCTCTATGGTGCCCTTAATACTAATGCTAGAGATGAGCAATGGTCTTTTATGCAGGATGTAGCTGTGCAATGTCGTCACCCTTGGACAATCATTGGCGATTTAAATTTCATTCTCAAACAGGATGAAAAAGAAGGCGGTAATCTTTTAAGTCATTCTCAATTAGATGCTAATAATCTTTTGCTTGATACTAGTGATATGCATAGTCTTCCATTCATTAGGAATCCTTTTACCTGGACTAATAGGAGAAAAGACCAAGAACTCATTCTTGAGAGGCTTGATAGGGTTATAGCTAACTTAAATTGGCTAAATAATTTCCCTAATGCAATTACTTATCATCTTATGCCGTTAGCGAGTGATCATTGTCCCATAATGTTGGCTTCCTCTAGGCAGGAGGTTGTTACCCATAAACCCTTTAGAGTTAATAAGATGTGGGTTAGGGATCCTAATTACAAAGAAGTAATTCTGGAAAATTGGAGGTCACAAAACCAAGGCTCGGCTGTATTTAGACTAACTAAGACTTTGTTTAACACTAAGCAAATTCTTAGAAATTGGAATTACATGCATTTTGGCAATATAACTACCCAAATTACTAAAACCAAAGACCAAATTCAGCACTTGCTCGGTAATTGTAGTAATCATAATGATCCTAATGTTGAATCTTTAAACCAGAAACTTGTTTTTTGGTATAATGCTGAATCTGACTTTTGGAGACAAAGGGGTAAAGATGATGAGCTTTTGTTAGGTGGTAGAAACACGACTTACTTCCACCAAAAAGCCAATTTTAGGAGAAAGAGAACCCAAATTGACACAATACAAAATGAATTAGGATTATGGTTGACTGATAGAGTAGATATTGCGGCCAAGCTTAGATCTCCCTTCTCTTCCATGAGAAGAACGAGTAATCCTCCCAATTCTGTTGATTACCATGCTTTAATTTCTCCTTGTATATCTGATGTTAATAATGCCATGCTTGTCAGAACTCCTACAGTTGAGGAAATCAAAGGTATTGTTTTTAATATGAAACCATGGACCACACCTGGCCCAGATGGCTTCCCTCCCGGATTCTACCAAATTATGTGGGATTGTGTTGGTAATGATTTTATTAATGGTGCAGGCTTTCTTTCACAGTAAATACATCCTTAAACAGATGAATCACAATTTTCTTTCTTTAATCCCTAAAACCAATTGTCCCAAGAATGCTGCAGACTTTAGACCAATAAGCTTGTGTAACACTTCTTACAAAGTGATTTCAAAACTTATGGCTTCTAAAATTAAATTAGTTCTTGATAAAACTATTACCCCTTATCAGACTGCTTTTATGTCTGGGAGGAGTATCACAGATAACATAGTAGTGGCCCATGAACTGGTTCATTCTATGAAGAAAAACAAAAATAAGAAAGGGTGGATGGCTGTTAAATTAGACATGTCCAAAGCATTTGATAGAATAGAGTGGAAATTTCTGCTGAGTACTTTAAAGAATCTAGGAATTTGTGATGACTTTTGTAACATGATCAGCCAATGCATAAGTACTGTGACCATATTTATTCTTTTGAATGGCTCTCCTGGAGAGATTTTTACCCCCCAAAGAGGTTTGAGGCAGGGAGATCCTCTTTCTCCCTATCTCTTCATTTTGTGTATGGAATCCTTGTCCAGGGCTTTACTGAAAGCTGAACAAGATGATCTTATTCATGGTATCAAAATAAACAAACATTGTCTTGTTGTTTCTCACCTTTTCTTTGCAGATGATTGCTTGATATTTTGCAAGGAAAATACTTCAGAAGCTTCGCAACTTGCCAAAATTATCGAGGAAATCAACAAACTCTCGGGTCAGTCTGTTAACTTTCAAAAATCTGGAATAGCTTTTAGCAAGGGTGTTTGTAATAGTGTCAAGAATAATATTTCTTACATCTTGAACATCAAAAAATTAGCTCTGAATGACAAGTATCTCGGGGTGCCTCTTTTCCTGCAGATGAGCAAAATTCAGTCTTTAGCCCCCTCATAGATAAGTATACTGAAAGACTTGCTAATTGGACATCTATATTCCTGAACCAACCTGATAGAACGATTCTAGATCAGTCTGTCCTTGGAAGTCTGGCAACCCACCATATGTCAGTTTTCCAAGTTCCTAAGAAACTAACAGACAAAATGGATTCCATCCAGATGAGATTTTGGTGGAATAAGAAAAAAGCTACTAAAGGTGCTTTCTTGAAAAAAATGGGAAAGAGTAGCCCAACCAAGAGTTTTAGGTGGCATGAATATTAAGCAAACTGAAATAATGAACAAGGCCTTACTTGCCAAACTTGCGTGGAGAATGATGCAATCTCCAGATGATTTGTGGGTGAAAATTCAGAAAGGTAAGTATTTCAACAATTATGATCCTATATCTGACGCGTTAAGCACTAATGGTAGCTGGATTTGGAAAGGCATCTACAAAGGTATGTAAATTTTGAAAAAATTCTCTTGTTGGGAAGTAGGTAATGGTGAGAAAATTCATATTTGAAAAGATAGATGGGTTCCATCTATCCCCACTACTCTTAACTCTCAAAACTGGTCTTCTAATATGGTTTATGTTTCTCAATTGATTGATCATAATTCTAAAAGTTGGAATTTGTAGGTTTTACAAGATTTGTTTGACAGTGACACTGTTAACAAAATCTTAGAGATCATAATACCTTTTAGTAGGAAAGATAACTTGAGATGGTTACCTAGCTCTAATGGTTTACTTTCAGTGAAGTCAGCATATAAAGCCATTTTGAATTGCAGGAATTCTGAGATAGGCTTAAGCAATCAAATCCAAATTTCTTGGAGGAAATTCTGGAAAAAGGTTCTTCCCCCCAACATTCTCCATTTTCTATGGAAATATATCCAACAATGCCTTCCTACTGGTGACAAACTTACCAGATTTTGCCACACTACTAATACTCATTGTCCTTTCTGTAACAGTGGCATTGATACTTTCCAACATATTTTCCTTGATTACTCATTGTCTAGGAAAGTCTGGAGAGCTATTGATTCTGATTAGCTAATTGTAGTTGCATCTTTTCTGATGGTTACATCCAAGTAGATCTAAAGGCTATAAAACTACTAACATTCAAGATTCAAAGATAAACAAGATGTAAAGAACATGAAAGTAAATATTAACACAAGAATATAACGTGGTTCGGCCATGAAGACCTACGTCCACGGGAAAGAAGATGTTTTCTTTATTGATTAGGGTCTTACCCTTGAAAGAGCTGCAAATATCACTTAGATTTCTCACTCTCTCTTTATCTAGATCTCTCTCAGGAATTCTCTGTAGAAAGACCATCTAAAATTACATAAGTTATCCATTTCCATCTACATGGACTAGTATTTATAGGCAATATTAGACTCGTGAAGGCCTGGTCTCGCCGAGCTGGTGGAGTTGTCGTACATCTTCTTATTACTTCGGACGATCTCTATACTATCCCTCGTAATGGACTACTTGGTTCCCCTTCCGAGTCATCTCGCTCCGTACGTCATCGTGTTGCTCTTCCTTGGGGACCTTGTGCTGCACCACCTTTAGGTTATAGTATAGATCGCCCGAGTCTTCTGATACGATGTAGATTTTTCCACGTCTCCTTTAATCCTTCATTAAATGCAGTCCTTCTTTTTAGACTTGGCCGTCTGAGTCGATTAGACCACTCCTCACACGCGTCCTTCATGTAACGTTTGTGGTAGGCGTCTCGATTCAGATGAAATCACTTTTTAGAGTGTGATTCGGTGCTTCTATCTTATCACCTTATCATGAATCCATCCCTTGAGATGTTGACACGTGGCCATCAGGTATTTTACCCTCACACTAATGATGTTGCTAACATTGATTTATATGATATGATTGTTTCCTTTTTTCAGGACAATAATGTAGGTACGCTCAACACCAAACTGTTTGATTGGTTTGGGTTTATAATGTGGGAGCTTTGGAAAGCCAGATGTCTCAAAGTCTTTGAAAATATTTCCCCACAGATAAACCAAGTGGTGTTTATGATAAATTCGGATTATACTGAGTGGAATAGAGCCCAGGCTACTAGATTCAATAGCAGGGTCTTTACCATGAACAGATCTTTTGAACCATGGCTCAGACCCGCGAACCCCTACATCAAATTAAACTTTGATGCAACTTTTAAATTAGCTAATAAAGATGTTGGAGTGGGTCTAATTTCTCGTTCCTCTGCAGGTGAAAGCAATGGAGTTAGATGTTGTCACTTAAAAACTTTAGATCCAAAGAAAGCAGAAGGAAAAGCGCTACTGGAAGCTATTTTATGGGTTAAACGAAAAGGAATTCGAAATCTGCATTTGGAAGGAGATTGTTTAAATGTGATATCAGCAGTCAATGGGAGCTTGGAGTCGATAAAATGGACTACCAGAAATATTGTAATTGATAGTCTAAGTATTTTATCTAGTTTTGATAGTTGGATTTGTTCTTTTGTCCATAAAGAAACAAACCATGTTGCAGATTCTCTGGAAAATTATGGCATTAGCATTCTTAATGAACAAGAATGGTCCGAAGAAATCCCCAGGTGGATACAATTATGTATTCAAGAGGATACTTCTATGTAATTCAGATTATCTAATAATTAAATTTTCTTATTCAAAAAAAAGAGAGGGGGGATAAAGAAATATATTCTGCTATATGAGAGCAAACACGAGATAAAAGGGTAAGGTGAAGGATGTATAAGGAATAAAATAATTAGTTAAGGTTAGCTAATTGTCAGCTTAAAGTTTGTAACTACATGAAATCTTAGAGCACACCCAAAGAACAATTTAAAGACTATTATCAGGGTTATCAGTCGGGTATATGATCAGAGTTCACAAGCAAAGGGATAACCATAGAACACAGGCGCTTTACGTGGTTCGGTGTTAAAACCTACGTCCGCGATGCCTATTTCACTATGGAGGGACGGAGATTACAGGTTCTCAGCTCAATACAAATTTTATCACAGTAAAGCTCTCTCTGCGTCTACTATGAACCCTTAAAACTCTTTTTTTTTCTTCTCTATTTACGACCCTTTTTATAGGAGAACTTAGATATGGGATGACACTCGCACTGCTCGCTAACTAACTCCACTGTAGCTTTCTTGCGAAGAGGTCCATCTTCGTCATCATTCTTCTTCGCTCGTCATTCTATCCGTTAATCGCCGCTTCCCTTCGCTATTACTCTGTGCCTCGTCGAATTGCACTTCGCCATCTATCATGTCAGTTTCTGTTCTTCTAACTTGACAGTTCTGTTCGCACATTTTAGTAATCCAATTTTCCCATGCAATTAAATTAATTTCGAATCAATCTCCCAAAAATAATTGAAGAACAAAATTTAGTGGACGAAACCCTAGTTACAAAAATGTACAAGAGATTTGAACAAAAAAAGAAGAGAGCAAGCACAAAAATCTTCTACCCAAAATTAGACTAAGGCGTTTATATGTTCCCGACCAATGCTCCATAACATACATTAGAAAGTCTATGAATCTTATAGGTAATTTTAATTAAGAGCGATATTAATTAACCAATAAATTAAGAGCGATATTAATTTTAATTAAGAGAAATATTAGACTAAGCACAAAAATCTTCCAGTAAAATTTATTAATTAAGAGAGATATTAATTAACCGATAAATTAATAATTATTAACTTATATATTAATCAATATCTTATTTACTTATAGGTAATTTTAACTTCGATCAACAGATAACATAAGTTTAGAAAGTTCAGATGAACATTTAGACGGTGGTTTCACTCAAGACTTGCAAAATTTGATCGAAAAGTTTGGTTATTGCAATTTAGTGAATGTCAAGATATCCTGAATATTTGGAAGAAAATGAAGCTACGCAATTGTTGACTGATAAAGAAATAATAGAGAGCGTTATGGGAACTGATAAAGATGGGAAAGAAGATGATGAAAGTTCTACAATAGATCCCCCTTCACGAAACAAGGTTGTTAAAGCGGCAATCAAATTAAATAATTTATCGCTGGGATGAGAAACAACACTAGAAATTTTTACGATGATAAAAAAAATTAGAGATGAAATTTAATGTGATATAGATTTTAACAAAAAAACAGAAGACAAATGATTCATTTTTCAAGAAATATTCATAAAAGATTAATGTATTGAATATATATAGTGAATTATTAATTTATATTTCATATGGGGTCTACATAGGTAATCGAAAATGTATTAATTTATAATTTTATCGAATTATTAATTTAACACGTCATCCCCGATTCGGGACTGACTAAAAATATTATTTAAGAGAGTTTATTAAATAATCGGATATTAATTAATGGAGTTTCTTCAGGATTACATATTCACAAAATTCTTGAAACCGAAAGCCCAGGAGATCAAATTATATTTGATAGCTGATGCAAATAATCTATTTAACAACCGTCCTCAAGTCATTGAGCGAACTCCAAATGATTGACAAATATATTTAGTTCCTACTAGTACATCAATAAATAGGGATTCCATCTTGCCCAAAGAGGTTTTGAGCTTTGGTTCCATACAGGGGTTTTGAGTCTTTTGACACAAGATTGATAAAGTCAGATAAAGATTTTAATATATTCTTATTGCAAGATATGCGATAGATTTAAAGGCCAAAATAGAGCAGAAATCGCTTACTTTATGAGTGACTTGGTAAGGCGAGATGTTGGCCTTAGGTGATTCAAATTGAAGAGGATAAGTTAATAGGAGTCAATCGGAGACTGAGGTCTCCAAAATTTTGACCAGACAGATACGATGGTACACAATTCAACGAACAATTTGAAACCTAATACTCGTCGGAACCAAAGATATGGAAAGGCATATCGTCCTCAGTCTCTTCATCAATTTTCTCTTCCACCTTTTCCTCTTTCTTCCGCTCAGCCACACCACCAGCACCAGTGGCGGACTTGTATGGCCACTTGACCCCGCTCAAATTTTTTGGGTAGAGTTTTGGTAGTTCCAATTGTAGGTTTGACCCCTCTCAAGTCTCAACTTCTTTGAAAAATTATTTTACCCCCTCGGGTTTCTTTGGGAACTAACTTTTACTCTCCTTTCAAAATTTTGTTTGTCAAAACCTTACCAGTAGGATCCTGTATCTGATTGTGTTACTTGATGTACAGTGTATATATCTGGAATTGGTAAAATTTATAATAGCCCTCGAATTTCGAGATCCTTCCGCCGCAGCTATGTTGCTATTTTGACCTAAATTTCTAGGTCCGCCATTGTCACACTCCATCTTGATTTTCTACTTTTATGGGCTGTACTGCGTATAACTCATCTTAACTTAACAAAGCAATTTGTTTTGTTTTTGGCGTCAAAAATTGAGTTGCTTCCGGTGTTAGATTCGATGCTTGAAGACAAAATGCGGAAGAAAAATGAGGTCTATTCACCTTTTTTTTATGCAAGAGTAGTCTTCAAATGGAAATATAGTGACGCAAGTGAATTGCCTCGGCGCCTCGCGACTGGACTGCATAAGCAAGCCCATGATTGGGAAGAGTTAAAAGTGCAAACGAACGTGGGATGATTTTCGCAATTACCATTCTTGTATCTTCACGGATGGAGAGGATTTCTTACCATGCTGTTACACGAAGTCATCGAATCCCAAACGGATTGAAAAAAAATTGTTTTTTACTTCGTACGGATTTAATAATTTTTTATGATGGTAATCCTTTTTGTAGTTATGATTTCCTAAACTCAATCTTCTGTCTGATGATAGGCATTTAAATGAAGGGAAACTTGGGGATATACCCCAAATCGACTGTCATCTTGGGGATATGTTTCAGGATTTCAGTTTGCGGAAATATGTCCCAAAGTAACGGTTTCTGTCAAGCAACCGTTAAATAGTCAATTTATTGTAAATCTGTTTGAACTTTCTCTCTAATTTCTTCGAGGTTTTTTCTGTCTGAATATGTTCCTGAACCTTGTAAAGGTGTATTGTATATCTGTCTTTTAATTCGCATATGTAACCCCAAGTGTGTGCGACTGTTGACTACTTAACGGTTTTGGATGGGATTTTGGACGGCTGGGGCATATTCCCGAAAACTGGAATCCTGGGACATATCCCTAAGATGACAGTCGATTTTGGGGCACATTTCCAATTCCCTTAAATGAAAGTGGTATCAAATTGTTTGTACCCAAAATTTCTTTTAGGCACAAACACGATGATTTGATGATGATTATTAGGAATTAGGGTAAAATTAGGGTTAGAAACTAATTGAAGGAAATCAAAGAAGACAAAATATTTAACGTGGTTCAGCATTATGCCTACGTCCACGGATGAATCTATTTTATTGATTAGATTACAATGGCTTCCCTTCTAGGGTTTTTCTTGGTGTATTATTCCATGTCTATTAGGGTTAAGATTCCCTGTATTTATACAATTATGCCAACTTGCATTCCAAGTAATTTGGATGTTCTAGAACCTTCTTTTTTGGATCGTGGATATGGATTGGCGGAAACGAACCGGTGGAATGGATCGCTGGGCATGGGCCAAAATTGATCTTGCTAATAAGGCTTGCGTCAGTCGATATGGACACCCAAATATTATGGTACAAACAAAAATCACACCGCCAAGTTGCTAAGATGTGTTCGTAACTTTATATATATATTCTAGACTAGTAGATGCTTGACTTAAATTCCACGGAATGGTCGAACTTACTCTCATTACAGCTTACGGATATAGTATGTACAATAACGGATATAGACATACTGCTGTGTGCACAGTGTACAATAAACATGATTCAGTGTTTGCACGCTTTGTCCGGTAAAAAAATTCTACTTTTATGCTTTGCCTTTTGAAGGCAAAATCCTCTAGCTAGTTCACTAATCCATTCATCATGCGTAACTCTTTATTTACTAGACAAATGTCTAAAAGATGTAATTGTCTCATTCTACTAGTTAGTTGTGTTCAATACTCTCACCGTCTCACCCTATAAATACAAGTTACAACACAAATGTATTTTATGTTTCATATCTACGAAGACTATCTATTTGTAGGAAACCATAAAGAAAGATCTTCACCAGCATCACCGTTCTATAATCTATTGGGTAAGGCATTTATGGTTTTTGTTCTTACAAACCGAAGACGGTTGATTAGCTATTATGGTTTTAAAGGTGCTGATATTTGGTAAGCCTACCCCCCAAACAGAACCATATCATTTTAAAATTGTACTACATAGATATTTTGTGTGAACTGTGAAATATTTGCACCTCCATATGATATATATTACCTCACCCGTCTTATAGCATGTTTGTTTTTTTCCTCTATATAGGTAGAGGGTTCTACATAGAGGTTAACCTCTATCTCTATATAAATACCTCTATATAGTGTCTTCTAGATTTATGTTTGTTTTACCACTATCTAATAACTCTATATTTAGATTTCAAATGTAATTAGTACTTTAGATTTCCCATGTCACCCTTGTAAATTTCAGAAACTCCATGAAAATCCATTTCATTGCATCCCCATCTAGATTAAATACAAAAACTTCTAAAATTCATGTAGTTCAACCATGAAATTCAAAAATTCAGATATTTGCTTCAAAAAAAAAAAAGGAAAAAAGAAATTCAAATACATATAGAAACTTCTAAAATTCATATAGTTTAAATTTGAAATACAAATACAAACGGTAATGTTTTGGCACTAACAACACTAAAAGCTCCTCACATTCACACAAGCAGACCTTTTCCATTCTCTCCTACAGCAAACCATGCTTCAAAAAAGAAACATCATGAATTTTAGAAAATTGAAACTCAAAATGAAATTTACAGACCTTTGCAGCATACTTTTCTGATTTTCTTCTGCAAAATGAAATGCAAAATACAACTCAACAGAACTTGGGTACGAGAACGTGTTATGCAGCATTTAGAGGTTTACTAAGCTCTTAATAATATGTCAAAATAGGATTAAAAGAAAAAATTCAAACCATTGAATAGATTGAGAAAATCGATTTGAGATAGCTCGGGACCTGGGATTGATTCTAACCCACAGAACCTAGATAGAATTCCAGCAGTAACTGCATCATAAATAGTTACAGGGAAAAAAAACAACTCAATTACAAAGAAAAATCGGAATATACATATTTGAAAATTGAAACTCGAAATGAAGGTCATAGATGGTTTACCTGGATTTGTCCAAAAAAGAGCTGTGATTGAAGCTGCTAAAGGAACCACTGTAAGAAGACCTCGAAAATTTGAAGATGATGAAGTAGAAATCGTCTTAGAGGTTACATAAGCTAACACATATGCCAAACTATCTAAGAGTTGCTTAAAATAAAGTTTGTAGGTCCGAAACACCACAATCGCCTATAATATTCAACAGTATACGTTTTTAAACATCACGACCACACTAAAAATTGGTAACAGATGTAGATTAAACAAGTTGCTAATGATGGAACTATGTAAGGACTAATTGGACTAGTCGTGCAAAGAGAAGTTATTGTGCCAACAGTTTAGCTAGTTATCAACAACCAAGAACTCACCTATGTCAAGTTACAGCTAGTCGTATCATGTCAGAATCACCATGTAATGTCATAACCTCTAACGTCAGCTTATTCAAGACTCACCACCAGTAGTACACCATACCACCAGTCCAGTTGAACACGCCTGCACCTCAAAAAAATATCATATCAGCTCTACCGTACCGGCAAACATAGGACATACTGGTATATATATATATATAAGTTTAAGGAAACAACCAATCTGAAACCCAGTTATATGTTCAGTGGCAATGACCATTGCGGAGTAGTTTAATCCTTCGTATAAATGGAAAAAATTCGCACTTGCCACATGATATAATGTTAAGCAGATAGTATTTGATTGCTCGTTGTATTGCCAAATTTGGTGAAATGATTCCCATCAAAAGCAAGGATGCTAGTGCAAGACAACAATTATGCACTTCTAGCTAGTTCCTTCACGTATTTGAGGATAAAAAAAAGGATTCAACTCATACAGACCAAAAGTAAGGATCTCAGATATAGTGTAACTCCAGGATCTCTTGGGCATTTTGTCAAACAGTTTCCATCCTCAAATTTTGATATTGAAATTTAAGAAATGTATTGTACCACGATTAAAGAATAGATTACAAAAATAAAACATCGAATCCATATATAGTTTCAGCGTAATAAGATTAAGATCGCACCTATAAACAACATTCAGTGGAGAAAAAAATCGAAACAAACCCAAATTATTAAACCCTGGAGTGAACAAGCTCACAAAATAAAGATCATGAGGATAAATTACTGGAATGAAGTGAAGAACATGAAAAAAAATCAAAATCTTACATCTGTGAGCGAAATCGATGAAGCTTTATTAATTTTCAATGGAGAAGCGAAGAATTTCTCTGCTATGAAAAAGAACGAGAGAGGGGAGGGGAAGATTTTACGAGGACAAAAGTTTATGAATTTTTATATTTGTTGGAGGGTATCTCAGACATTTCCAGGATTAATAGAGGTAGGGGATCAAAGATAGCACTTGAGTAGTGCTATTTGATTTCCTCTATATTGATAGAGATTAGCCTCTATCTTTGTAGAGGTAGTGGAAAAAAACAAACACCGAAATTGGCGGGACCCACCACTACATAGAGGTAGGTAGAGGTTAGCCCCTACATAGAGGAAAAACAAACATACTGTTAGTGTTTGTTCTTTTTGTAAAGGTAATTTTAGTTGTCATGGTTCAAAAATATAATAATAATAATAATAAAATAAAAGAAATCACTCTGAAGATCTTAAGGTCACAGTCAATGATCGCAATGCATAGGTAAACATAGATCGGAGTACTATGTATGCAATACGATAAATAAAGTGAAGAAATGTAAATGACACAAGTATTATGTGGTTCGGCTATATTTTCAGAAAACAAAAAATGCAATAAATAAAGTTAGGAAAAAAAAACTTTTAAAATTGGAGTGGCTGCATCACCCAAAGTGACTGCCTATGTACCCGAATGGGATCAAGCCAACGTAGTTCAAGCACAGTTGAGAATAAGCATCATCGTAGAAACCAATACATAAATGATAGGTATCTTTTGGATTTGAACCTTCACTTAGTGTAAGAAATTCAAAGCCTTATCGAGGTTCAGTGGTGAAACTAGTCTTGAACCAAGTACCCCTAGTGATAAAACTGGAATCTCCACACAGTGTGTTCTGTATCTAGCACGTTAATGGCCATGTGCTTAAATCCTGGATTCATGAGTCTTCTTTAGAGAACGGTCTTCTTATCTTAGGAAACGGTCTGATTTCCATACTCATATAGGTAAGTCTCTCGGAATATGTTTCTGCGATACATCTGTTAGGAAAATAAGACTTATTAAGGATTTGAATCCATCCTATTTCTTTCAGAACACTGCACTAATGAGAAAATTGGAAGTTTTAATCTTAGTGCACCATATATAATCACTTCCATAACTTGTCGGTACGTACCACATTTAACCTTGTTTATCCTTTCCAAAATATAAGTTGGGTTTCTGCTATATGGGTGATCAATCTTCATTCACAGACCTTAGTCCCATTTCCTCACACTTTATTGAAACCACCTTTGGTAGACTTTTCGTAAATGGGTCTACCCAGTTCTTACTTGTTTCAATATAGTTCACTGCAACTACTCCTCTCTTGAGTAATTGTCTTACCATTTGATGTCTAAGACTTGCATATCTAGACTTTCCATTATAAGTCTTGTTAGATACATTATAGATCGTAGCTTGATTATCACAATTAATCAAGACTGCTGGAGATGGCTTTTTCCAAAGTGGGATTTCTACAAGTAAGTTTCTAAGCCATTCTGTCTCCTTACATGCATCGGCTAACGCAATCAATTTTGACAACATTGTTGAATCCGAAATACATGTCTGGTTCTTGGAAGTCCAAGACACAGCAGCACCTCCTAATGTAAATATCCATCCACCAGTCGACTTGGACTTGGATTCTACACTGTTCCAGGTAGCATCACTGTATCCTTCTAATACAGCGGGATAGCCTTGATAATGCAAACCATAGTCAATGGTTCCTTTCAAATAAGCCAACACTCTTGAAACTGCTTTCCAGTGTTCAACTCCTGGATTGCTTGAGAAACAACATAACAATCCTATGGCTTGAGTTATGTCCGGTCTTTTGCAATGCATTGCATATATACGACTTCCAATAATACTAGAATACTCGAGCGGTGCATGAGTACGTCAAATATTCTTCATTAACTAAAGGAGTCGGGGCTGGTTTGTCATCAAAATGACCATACTTCTTGAGAAATTTCTCAATGTAATGAGATTGGATTAAAGTCAACTCATCTCCTTTTCTTAGGATTTTAATTCCTAAGATCACATCAGCCTTCCCCAAGTCCTTCATATCAAAGTTATAGTTAATAAACTTCTTTGTTTCTTCCACACGAGATATGTCAGATCCAAAAATAAGCATATCATCACCAAAACAAACAAAGAATTACACATCCAAAACTATCATGCTTATTATAGATACATTTATCAGCATCATTCACAACAGAATTATATGACAAAGCTACTTTGTCAAACTACTCATGCCATTGCATCAGAGCTTGCTTCAAACCATAAAAGAGATTTTACCAACTTGCAAACCTTCTTTTCTTGGCCTGGTAATATAAAACCTTCAGGTTGTTCCATATATATCTCTTCTTCTAAATCACCATTAGAAAGGCAGTTTTGACATCCATTTAATGTATAATTAACTTGTGAATAGACGCAAGTGCAATTACATAACGAATAGATGAAATGCGAGCAACAGGAGCATATGTATCAAAGTAATCAATTTCATGTCTTTGTTTATAACCCTTAGCAACTAGTCTGGCTTTGAACTTATCAATGGAACCATTGACATTCATTTTTTTCTTGAATACCCTTTTGCATCCTATAGGCTTGACGCCAGGAGGTAAATCACAATATATCCAAGTATTGTTAAAAAAAAAAGTGAATACTTTTCATCATTGATAGACTCTTTCCAGAAAATAGCATCTCTGAACCTCATTAGCTCAGCATAAGTTTTAGGGTGTTGAGGAACTAATTTGCAATTTCATTCAGCAAAATAAGGCAAATCTGGAAAACTGCAAAGATTACATATAATGAATGGACTACTACTTCAATAATGAAGAAGCCGCAAAAATAACAAGAGATTCGAAATTTTAACATTAAGATTCTAATCACCTTTTTAAGTGACATGCACTTTGGCCAATTGCGGTGTTAATTAGAAGCCCTAAATCTCTTTGGAGTTGAACACGATCAGGAGAATGGGGTTATTACAACTTACTTTTTCAGAGCTTGCTTCACATTCCGCATACCTTTGAAGTGATAATGGTCTCTTTAAACACTTCTCGGTGCATTCGAAGTTTCATCGACGGATACAAGCGGTAGTTCTTTACTTTCGGCACTACAAGGATGTGTGGCGGTTATCTCCTTTTCATCCTCACTTTCAATGACCTCAACAATTTCTTCCTCACTTTCAATTTCGATAACATCTGTAGGTAAAGTGTTTATAACACCTTATTCAAATGCAAGACAACCTCCACCATGGAATCTAAATAAGTATTTTATTTTATTTTTGCATCATTTTCTGAACACTACTGGTGGTCATCGTTATAATGTGTGTTTTCAAAATAAGTTGTATATATGACCACAAGCTCGTTATCATTTTTCATGAAATCGGACAATGACATACATAAGAAACTTGAATTGCATAAATTGGTAAAGAAGCTCATTTGAGTTCTGAACTGGCAGAACATAAATTATTCATGGATTGCAGCTAGGAACATTAAAGTATTACTGAATCAAGGTCCAAATAGTATATCTCCTACAAAATATAAAAAAATAACCAAATAATTCAAATCCTTCTCTCCAGAATGTCAGATTTCAAATTTGAAATCAATAAGTTGTTTTCTCTCGTGAAAGATAAGTTTTTGGTCAGAGATGTAACTACTATGACTACTAATCTCATTATTTGAAGTAATGCAAAAGAAATAAGAAAAGTCAGGCAACACAAATTATTATCAAAAAGAATATGCAACAAAAATAGATGAGAATTTATGTGTTATGAGACCAGCTAACTAGCTTGCTGACACCAAAAAAGAAACAAATTAGTAATAAGAGAAAGAAGAACCATCCATCTCCTTCAAACCAAGCATCTAACACATACACAGAAACTAAGAAAATAACCATTCATAAATGTTTTCCACATGTTCTCATTTCCATATAATCATGTAGAAAAAAGACAGAAAGCTGAACAAGCTTGCGGCAATAGCAACTGGTTTGTTGTATTAATATAAGATTCCAGAAAGTGTTACTGCTGGAATCCATCTAGGTTCCAGGTGAGGTAATTCTTTATAACGGCAAGGGAGATATGGTCATTCAGGATTTTTTCAGAGGTCCAACCTCTGGTTCCTTTACTGAGTTTAAGTTCCATTTTCTTGATAATATCACTCAGAGCTTTTGCCCTCCCTTGAAAAGAAGCAGCATCTATCTCCCTTTTCATCTCATTACGAACATTAAGTTGAGGCACCAGACGCCTAATTGGGGTTAAAGAGTTGAATATGTTTTCATTACCGCCTTCACCCAATGGAACACTTGAACATCTTCGCGTGCAAGTAAATAAAAGAGGCAATGAGGAATCACAGGTTCTTGATCAGGGAGGATTCGGTAAACCAAACATTGCTTCTTGTTCGAAATGGCCAATGCTACAGGTTCATTGGTTCTCCTTTTAAGTTCAACAGAAATAGCAATTGGGAAGGGAGGCAGTTTTTTGTGCTTTAAAAACATGTTGATGAGGTTGTTTGATGATGACTTTTTGGGTAGCTCGAGATTGTTGATGAACTCAGCAACAACTTCTTCATTAAATATTAAAGTAACTTTGATATTCTAGTGATTGACTTGACTGTCTTCCTTGAAAATCAACAACAAGTCAAAACTTCCAAAAAAAATTAAAAATATTTCTTATTCTCTTATATTTCATTTATTTGATAAATATACAATCTGTGAAACCCATATCACAGATGCATGTATGCTTCAAAAAAATAACCATATATGCATATATATTTATGATATGATTAAACACTTTTTTTTTAATTCTTTTGTACAAATATGCAATAATAATTATTTTCATTATTAATTGCATTTAATTGAACTAAAGAAAGATATTGTATGTGTGATTTATTTTTTGTAATTAGTCAAAGTTAGTATAATAAATAAGGTATGATAAATTTTAGATTTGTATCTATATGTCAGGTTTTTATATAATTCTTTAAATTTCTCTATACAAAATGTGTTCTGAAAGTTATTAATTTTCATGAATCAGCAAGATTTTAATCAATATGTACAACTCTCATAAAGTTATTAATTTTCGTGACTCTTTTTACATCTCTACAAATCTATACAAGTATTTATTGAGTAAACCCATGTAAGTGTAGTCGAGAATTTCGAGCAAAAGATTAGACATAGTAAAGCAAAATTTATGCTACAGATCAAAATTAAATTAATGATATATCGATCTCAAATGAAAATATTTGACTGCGAATTAAAGGAAACTATAATTAAAGTGAAATTAGATCTGAAATCTTCGAACAAAATAAATATCCCTAAAAAGTTTCTTACATCTTTAGATTAGATTCGCATGAAATTATCACCAAGAATTAAACCAAGTGAAATCATTATATTTAGTCATTGAACAAGAATCGAGAAATTAACCTAGTTAAGAAATTCATCAAATTAACAAACATAAATTCATACAACAACCGTAACATCCAGATCAGATTAGAGTAGTTTTTGATTTAGAATTCAAATTAGTAAAACTTACCTGTCTGGAAGATGCTACTACTCCCACTCCAGCTTCAGATCTGTTTTTCTTTTTCAACAACTCCAAACCACTCTTAAGAGGAACATATACCCAAAAGAATGTGTAGTGGTTACAACTACTAGTGGCATGTGTAAGTAGCTACACATAAGACTGCTATTATTTCAGCTAAGAAATTTGTAGCTACTTACATGCCACTAGTAGTTGTAACCACTACACATTCTTTTGACTTAATATTTAGTTTCCAACAAATAAATTGTTTCCAACTAAACTCGTCAAGAATAATGATGAACATAGTTAAAGCAAAAAGCTTCCAACACATATTTCGATAAATAGATAATCGAAAGAAACTCAGCTCGAAATATCAAATGTGTATAATGTAAAAGTCTATATAGCTATACGACTTAATCTCATTAGAAGATAGAATAGAATAGACTTCTGAGTGATAGATAAGTTTTAGTCTCCACATACCTTTTATTGATAAAGTTCCTCCAAGCTCTCCTCATTAGATCTTCGTCTTCAATCGATGAACGACGTGAATTCTAAAGCTCAACTACACATTTTATCCTACTCCGAGATATAGCTATAAGTAGACTAGAAATCAAGACTTTAGTTTTGATCAACTAAACTTGACAAATAAGCTTGAGATGGCAACGCTTGCGAGTTCGACCGAGCAGTGCTCTAACAATTTCCAAAACCGAAAATATCAAGAGATATGCAAAAAATACCAATTTTCGGTTTTCATTAAATTCTAACTGATATCCAACTAATATATATCGAAATTTTTCATGGATGACAACTCAATATTAGCTAGTATACGAGTATATTTTACTAATATATTTTCTAGAGATATGCTTAGAAATTGGGAAATTGAAGACATATAAATTCTGAATAGATTCTTAGGATTGGTCCTAGTAAAGACCTTGTTTAATGGATCAGTCCTGGAATAGATCCTTTGATTCCTTTCGACTACGAAACAAGTTTCACAATTTTACTTCCTTAAACTCATGTAGTCAAACATAGTTTTCTAGGTGTAGAATCAACCAAAAGTTCAACACACGAACTAACAAGCAATGAATTGCAAAGATAATGTTATGTCACATATATGAAGTTCAAAAGATAGACGTTATATGTCATATATCAAAGTTGTAAAACAACTTGTATATTCACACTTTTAAAAAATTCTCCCACTATCTCACACGTTGGCCACCATTTTAATTTGTGAATAAAAATCAAATCGTAATAGATTTGAAGATAATATTTTGGGGATATGTTCCTCTTACAAAGCTCTACATGTCTACCAAAAATGAGTGTGTTCCGAAATGTTAAACTTCACAATCTACCGGTTTTGATTTCAATGGTTAAAAATTCGTTAATTTTCAACGGCTCATTTTCAAAGTAGTTAATGGTGGTGTTATACGTCTTGGAATATACTCATTTTCGACAGGAACATATAAAGATTTACAAGATGAATATATCCGCAAAATTTTAGCTTCAGATCTGTCATCTTATAGTTTTTATTTACAAAAATAACATCCCACGTGTAAGATAGTGTGAGGGGATCCTTCCTCTATATATATATATATATATATATATATATATAAATCAATGAATTATTGGAGGAAGTAGGAAAATCATATAAGCTGGAATTTTCGGAACAAACAAATGCAACAGACTTATTGCGGAACATTATAGGTCATACGTTGTTTGCAGGTGACGTCAATGTCCGAGTAACCGATCTTCATGTATCTCCTTTACAATTGGATGATACCCTCATAATATTGTTAAATTAGAAACTATTTTAAGGCCTAGCAGCTTATGAGTGATATAATTTACCAAGTATTGTAAAATTAGAGGAAGTGCACCAGCAGGATCCAGATTCCCAACAATCACAACGGTAAAAATTGATATAGATCTTTGAAGTAGCTACTGATATATTCACAAGCTTTTCTAGGATCAACCTTTTGAAGGTCACCAATTCTTATTTTCTTCCCCATGAGAAATTTCACTAAGAAATGAGTAACGCAAAGGCAAATAAATAAAGCACTTTATAAACAAAGATTCACCATACCCCACAAAAAGTATGAGCTCCCGGACACGTTTTGCAAATGCGGTGTAAGGGTTCCTTGCTTGAGCATGAAGCAGTTCCTTTCTTGAGCATGAATCGGTTCATTCGTCATTCCCATTACTAGTTGTACATTTTCATCACCGGGTACTACACTCGCTGTAAAAAAGTTGAAGATAAGTTGTAAACGAAAAATGCACCATTATTATATCACATACTACAGTTGAGATTAAACGTAATTCGCAAATAACAAAAGCAATTCTATATTGAGATACAAGATTACCTCTATGAGCACTGACTCTAGAGCGTCGATAGTTCCTTTCTCTTTACAAGTTGCAGTCATCATATAAGTTCTTACATGACGTGCAAGCACGTCCGCTGAAGAGGAACAAGAGGAATATGATGGGTCTTTTCAATGAGATATCTTAAAAAACCTTTGATTCAGAACGATTTCTAGAAGCAAAAAATCAACTTTCTGTGAAGCAAAAATATTTTGCCTCTGACTTATTCTTCTTACAAGCAATCTGCTTCTGGTATCCAAACGCGTTATTATAGGGTGTCTGGATGTACACTAAGAAGTAGCTTTTTGACTTTTAGAGGTGAAAAAACAATAAGTTAGTTTGACGATGTTATTGTAAAACGATTTCCAAAAATATTTAACTACATTTATTTCTTTTCACATTTTAATGATCTTAGTTTATAACAAATTCACAAAAGTGGTCATGAAAAACTTCTACAAGGTTGTTTTAACACATAGATACGTGGTACATGACGCCACATTGTCTGGGCATATTGGTGAAGACTTTGTTAGTGGAGCTATGGGTCAGATAAATCAGTAGATGTAGGATTTGTATAACGGTTTCTTTCGAAAAGAAGTGACCTTGCGATATATCGAAGTTCCAAGGATCTAATTTAAGAATGAATCTCTTCGAACTGGTGTCCATTTTGGTCCTTTTCCTTTGCGTTTTTCGGTGAGCGAAAGCGGGTTAGAGTTTGAAAAAATGCTCGCTTTCATTCAGGATTGAATGATGGAAAAACCAGCAAGCGATAAGGCTGGTGCTTGCTTGGTTCCTGCGGTACTCTGATGAAAGGCCCCTTTCTCTAAAGCACGAGATATTAGCTTTAAATCCAGTTTCATCATATGATACAAATGAATCATTTCATGCAATTGAAATGGTCTCTTATGAAGTCTTTATATGTGTCTGATCTCTACTATGTTAATATGACTTATATTAACATAAAACTTCTTCTCCCATGTTTCCTATGACAGATAAAATAATTTCGAGGATGTCTAGATACCCTTTCATAAACTACTCAAAAATTAGGTTGGCGATATAATTTAAGAATGACTTGTAGAAACAAAAATAAGTTATTTTTTTTGTGGAGAACATTTTCTTTTGTTTTTGACTTTTGGAATTAACTTCTGGTGTAGGAGTAAAAAAAATTAGTTAATTTTTTCGCTTCTAAAAATCAATTTCTAATTTTCTTACAGCGTGTTTTAATACAGATCAAGAATGACAGAAGAAGACTCCGTCCCCTTCCCACATATCTCTGCACCAACTCTCGAACTTCACTCAAATTCCCAAACCATCACCACATTCAGAAAAAAATTTAGGGCGTAATCTCAATTCTTCCATTAAAACAGACTTGATGAAACTGAGGAAGCAATTTCTGCAACTTTGCAGTTGCAAATAAATGAAGTAACATTATCTATCACATTTCCACCTCTTTATTATTCCTCTTGAAAAAAATTCATGGATAGTTACAGTTTTCTTAGTTCATCAAGATTCCAATTCCATCAATTGAAGTCTCTGAACCCTAAAACACATAGAAATGGAAAACCAATTTACATTCCTTCATCAATTTCATGTAATTTTAACAACTCAGAAAACGAAGAAAAAAAGAGAAATGGATTAGAATTACTTCAATTTTCAGTAACCTTATCTGTAATCTCTGCATCATTATTATCACCACAAGCTGCAAATGCAGCTGTAAAGACTCCGAAATCAGCGAAACGGGCAGCTAAGAAGGTAGAAGCCTTATCACCTGAAGAGTTGAAATTATGGTCTAAAGGGTTGCCTGTTGTTAGTAATAGAATTCCATATACGGAGATATTGGATTTGAAACAAGAGGGGAAACTTAAACATGTGATTAAGCTTCCTTCGGGGAATTTGAGGGATTGGGTTCTAGTTGTTTTAGAGGATTACCAGCATTAGAAAGAGATGTGAGGATTTGGCAATCATGGAATAAGTTAAATTTGGATACTGTTTGTGTTAATGCTTATACTCCTCCTGTTAAGAAATCCGAGTATCCGTCATCTTGTTTAGGATTCTGTGAACAAGTTTTCGTTGTTTTTTATGTTCTTTCTGAAGACAAAGCCACTGTTCAAAATAGGAAGAAATTTGAGTTGGCGAGTGTGAAGAATGAACGGGAGATGATGTAGAAGTCTCTTAGGACGCAGAAAAATATGAAAGAGAGGGAAAGGAGGAAGGAAATGAGTAGGATATAGCAGGGAGAATCGACGTGTCGGTCTAAGGAGAGTTATGAACGAATGGCTTTAGTTTGGGAGAATATGGCGCATGATCAGATTGTAGCAGGTTTTCTTGGGGTCTTCTTCGTTTGCTTGTTTTATAGAGCTGTTGTGTTGAATTATAGGATACAACAGAAGGATTATTATGAAGATAGCTAGGCTAATAATTTAGAAAAGCAAAAGCCACCGGGAGGACAGGCAGAAGATGAGGCAATCAGAGCAGGAGATGGAAGGAACAGAGGAGAGGGTGAAGACTGAAGAGGATGAAAATGAAGGTAAGGTTGGCGAGAAAATCCATATATGAAAGTGGCAAATCAGTTTATGAAATCTGGTGTTCGTGTTCGTCCAGCACATGCCCCAGTTTCAGGACAGAGGTGTGGATGTGAAGTTTACAGATGTTGCTGGGATGGGAAACGGCTTGAGAGGAGTGAAAATACCAGGTCAGATTTCATTGCTTTTAATTGAGTGAGAACCATGTTTTTTTTATTGATCTGAAAGTGCTTGCAGAAACCATATAGATGTAGGCATTTGGTGTAAAAATTAACAATCTTACAACAAAAAAAAAACATCATTTTTTTAATGAGGATTTGAACATCATAGTAACATCTAACAGTTTAGCTGCTGATAATTTAGTCTGGCGTCTCTTTCCTTAAAAGTACTTGGCTAAATAGCTCTCTTGGTGGAAATAACTTTCCTCTTAAAAATACAAGGGACCCTTTGAGCATTCTGGATTTAGCTTCAGTTGTAATGTCCGATAATTTATCTGTTGCCTATTCAGGTGTATACATCTTTGTGCCCTGGAGTAGGGAAGACTTTGGTGGCAAAAGCTGTAGCTGGTGAGGCTGGGATGAATTTGTTTTCAATTTCTGCTTCTCAGTTGGTTAAAATATACGCTGGTGTGGGCGCTTCTCGTGTGTGAACACTTTATCAAGAAGCAAGGGAAAATGTATGTGACCCCCATTTATCTGAATCTGTCCTAGCTTATGTCTCAATTGGCACATTTTTGTTGTGTTGGTCACATTATTGCCTATATTTGGGTATGTGTATGTTTAGTTGGAGCTAGATTCACTTACATGACTTTGATGCATCGTTGTTTAGGCACCATCTGTTGTACGTCTTCATTGATGAAATTGATGTTGTTGGTAGAGAACATGGTGTAATTAATGGTTTTGGTGGAAAAGAGCGTAATGCCACACTTAATCAGGTCAGCAGAAGGATATTGAAAATCTAAATATCTAATGAAGCACTACTTCTATTGGTTTCTTTAAATCTAAGTAGCATTCTAACGTTTTGTTTACTTGAAAACCTTATCTCCTATTATGCTTGGATGGGTTTGAAGGGAGGGTAATGTCACTACTATCGCAGCCACAAATAGACCAGATATCCTTCGCCCAGCACTAGTTAGACCGGGAAGGTTTGATCAATAACCTGGCCAAATTGGTCGAACTGAGGTTCTGAAGGTACCAGTTCCTCACCAATTCTGTGAACAAAAAGGTTTCGAGTACAAGTCTATTAATGATACCATTTCTTTTCTAGTTGTTACCATGGTAAGGTTTCGGACTTTGAGGTTACTTATTATTTTCTGTTAACAGGTACATGCTCATAAGAAACCAATTGCTGAAGATGTAGACTATATGGCCGTTGCTAGTATGGCAGAGGGAATGGTAGAGCTGAGCTGGCAAATGTAATTGAGGTTGCTGCCATTAATATGATGCGTGGCGAAAGATCTGAGAGTTATATATAACCTGTTTTTCGGCTTACTCTATCTGTTTGGAGATATCCAATTGGCGATCTCGTAAATGTCCTAGTTATTAGTGATTAGTGAAACCTTTGCATTCTTATCAGTGCAGGACATGCAAGTTAAGGAGCGAATGGTGGTTCTGCATCTTCAGCGTATACTGGCACAGATTCTAAGTGCATGAGGTTGACATTGATGAAACCCACGTTTTGTTACAAATGCTGATATTCTAGAATGGAGACAGTCAGTAGCTTTGATTTTAAATTACAAAGAAAAGTTATCTGCTATCTCTTTTTGTTCTCCTTTCGTGGGAATCATGGGATGCGTTAAATTCAGGAGTTTTAAAATCATGCTGTTGCATAGTGCACCTTTATTAGCCTATTTGGATAAGTCTAGCAATGATCTCCGATAGTTGTCCCATTCACTAGGCTTTTATACTTGACTCATCTTTGTTACGTATGTATCTTACAGTTAACATGACTTGAGTACTACCAATCTCATATCTAAGATTTTGTTAAGCTATCCAGCACTTACGCAGATTAAGATGATTTCTTACAAGCTGTACAAATAGAAGAAACAGGTACACTTGATAGAAAGTATATTTCCATAGAAGCCTAGAAATGTGATGCCGGGAAATCATGGCCGTGGCGTCTGTGGACTGCCCAGATCTTACAAGAACGCCGAGTTTCTACTTGAAATGAAATCATATTTATTTCTATTTGCCAACGCTAATAGCCCATTTGGATAGCACATCAGAAATAGTTTTTTGACTTTTAGAAGTTGAAAAGGCAGAAGTCAGTTCGGTTGTTAAATAACTTTTTGTGAAGCAAAATAGTTTTGCTTCTAGAAGTCGAAGTCAGAATCAGAATTTGTATCCAAACACGCTATAAATGACTCTAAAATAAATTAGAAAGATAATAATGGAAATAACGAAAAAAATAAAATTTCGTTCCCAAAAACTTTAAGCTATTAGGAATCGTAGGATCTCTGTGCCCCAATTCAAGAAACTCACTGACTTATAATGTAAGAGTGATAATAACCAAACACTAATATTTTATTCTTCACTGACTTGTCGTCGTGTAAGAGCCAAACTACACTCGATGTCGTATTTGGCTCGTAAATAGGAACAATAATAGCTAACCCATGGCTAAGATCACATGGTGTTGCTTTCCCTCACACCTCGATAATGATCAGTGAGAATAAACATGCCAATTGATTTATCTCGTGATTCTCATCCCATGCTTACTTTCTTTTAGACATGGACAAATAAAATGAATCAAAACTGAGCGGAAATAGAGTCGTGCTATGACAAGGTTACCCTCATGACAGATATCGTAAGGGCTCACCTTATAGCCCTTGGATATACCATCTTAGATATGCATATATCTTGAGATAAAAATTAGATATCAAAAATATTTTTATCATATTATTTTTTTAGTTTTATCCTTGCATTTAATCTTATTTATGAGTTAATCCCTCTAAAAACCAAATTAATTTTATTAAAACCATGAGAACATCAGAGCTATGTAAACTCGTTAAGAGTCTCCATTAAGCAGATAAAACCAGGAAACGACGATTAAGATTGAACCCGAAATCGAAGTGAAGTAATTGTCTACGAGTAAGAGCAGATTAAGATTGAACCCGAAATCGAAGTGATTGTCTATGAGTAAGATTGCTTAGGCTGATAGAGAAAAGGAAAACTGAAGATGTGTATACCAAAAACTAACTACTGCGTAAAGATGATTGAACTGTTCGCATATTGAAAAACAATCCAACCAAAACACGATTAATGTAGTTTGTTCAATCTTGAAGTATTTAGTTGGACTATTATCCATTGAAAAAACAATCAAACCTAAATCAGTATTTTTCATCTATATGATTTAAGATAAAAAATTGTAAATTAAGTTGATATGGAAATTCCAAAGCCAATGTCTGACTGTGTGATCGTTAAGTAATCGGTGATTAATTAAAGTTTAAAGCCATCACGATCATGGAGTATCTAACCAAAAGGGCAAGCATGGAGTATCTAAAAAGAACACAAAGACAATGCGTCTTTAGTTATACGTTTTCCATATGATTAATCACTTCAAAGTTCAGAGCCATCACGATCAAGTTGATCAAAAAAGACCCACGGGTGGTTCTTGGTTTTTAGGAAGCAAAGAAAAGGTAGAATAATTCTTAAATCTCTAATTTATAAGAGGGACTACGGAACAAATTCAATTAAATATAGATATATAAAAAACAAGAAAAATAATAAAATATATTCATTATCTATTTTTTATCTTGAGATATGTACATTTCTAAGATGTTGTATCCCAGAGCCGTGAGTCCTTATGGTATCTGTCACGAAGGTGATCTCGTCACAGGACGATTCACGAAAATAAACTATCAAGCGTTTGATGCATGCTTGACTAAATTTGTGAGACTACGACTAGAGAAAAAGAATAATAAATGGAGGAATTTTTTTATCTATAACGTAACTTTGGCATGCGGTATTGTGAACAAGATTATGATTGAATGAGGTATCGGTGAAAACTAAAATATCAAGAATTGCATGTTCGGTTAATCATTTGGAGTCCAGCTGGAAGACTTTTCTTCCAAATTAGTTTTCTCTTGATTTACTTTACGAGTCATGAAGTATAATTGGTTTCCTTGGGCTAATTCGGATTTGGTTTTCTAGGGTTTTGAATATATCTCTTGTATGTATGTTACGAACGTAGAAATAGTAATTTCCCTAGGCCTAGTGATTTATGTTTCATTCTTAAATAGAGCTTTATTCCCCTAATTTTTGTTCTCTTTGATTATAATGAAGTTAGCTCTTCAATAATCATACAAAGTCATCGAGCATGGCTTAATGGAGCTGGTTTATTTTGATAGACCAACACAAAGATATTATTCGTGATAAAAAGCGTCCCAATTTTAACAACTTTCTATATTAATTTGCGTTCATAGGTTTGTTGGCTTGATGAAACTACGAGGTGATATCAATTTATTAATTTTTCTGTTAGCTTTTTCACACATTTAAATTTTAAAGCCTTAGGAATTTTTTTCAAGAATGATAGCTAATAAGAATTTGTTTCAAGAAAATATTTTTATAATTTGGGAGCAGGATGATTCGTAGATTCTAATCTGTCATAAAATTATGCAAAAATGAAAATTTGCCTCCTTATTTCAAGAAAACTATGCAAATAATATAAAAGTGCAATCGGATGGGCTAACTCTAAAGTGGCCGACATAAAGAAATATGAATCTATATGGTGTAAACACTCCCTGCAAAAAAGTATTCAGACGATATCTTATATTCATCTTTTGATTTGAATGTGATAGCTATATAACGAGAAACATCGTAAATGTAAATGTTGATCAATTGCTAAATTTTCGACCAATTGAATAAGAATGTCAAATTACCGCTCCAAAAAGAATATTTTATTGCGTAAGAAACTAGGAGTGAGTATGGGCCGGTATGGACCGGTTTTTACCTCATTCGCATCCAATCCAAATAATTGCGGATTTCAAATTTGGCATCCGCATTCAATCTAACATCCAATGGATGAACGGATTGGGTACGGATAATCCAATGGATTTTTTTTAAGTAAAATTTTTAAAATGAAAAAACAAAACCAAGATAAACGATTTCTTATAGAACCAACACATTCGATATATGGTATAAATATAAAAGTGTCATGAACAACACTCCAAGCAAACATCTTAAGAATTCCTAAACTATCTATATATTTTTAAAAACAATATAAATATCCTTAATCTGACGGTTATGGATGTCCAACGTATTTTCAAGGTTGCATCCGGATCCAATCCGTAATCCGCTGGATTCCAAAAATCACATCTGCATCCAACCCATTAGCGAACGGTTTAGGAAACCATCCGCCAAAATGCAGTTGGTCCCGGTTAAATCCACGAATTACGGGCCAAATGCTCACCCCTAAAGAAATAATGATTTTTTGGGCACTACTCAAAAATGGTGGGGGACTACTAAGTGATAAGAATATCTACCCTATAGTTATAAGGGGTGTCCTAAAGTGTGGAAATGACTAACCTACCCTTAACATATATATATATATATATATATATATATATAACCACCTCCTCCCATCACCACCGACCACCACCACCACCGACCACCTCAAACCACCACCGCCGCCACCTCTATATATAGCTTAATTTAAATCATTAACAAAACAAAATCAAAATCAAAATTATAACAAACCCATTACTTGTCATTCGTTTTTTGTTAAAAAAATGAGAAGTAATCATCAAAATGAGTTGAAAATGGAAGTTGCAGAGAGAAGTTCGGCTAGGAATTATGTGAAAAACTTTGTCGAACTAGCCGAACTCAACTTTAATGGAGGTTTTTCTTTTTTCCAGAGAAAAGTTCGGTTACGTCGCAAAAAAAAATCTCAACTGAACTTTTAGTTCGGTTTCGTCGCAAAAAGTTCGGTTACGTCGTAAAAAAGTTCGGTTACGTCACAAAAAGTTCGGTTACGTCGCAAAAGTTTGGTTTCATCGCAAAAAATTCGGTTACGTCGCAAAAAAAAAGTTCGGTCACGTCACAAAAAGTTCGATTACATCGCAAAAAGTTCGGTTACACCGCAATTTTTTCTCCTAACCGAACTTTACTCTGAAAAACCTATATATTGAGTTCGGTTACGTCGCAAATTTTTTTTCATAGCCGAACTCCTAGTTCGGTTACATCGCAATTTTCTTCTCCTAACCGAACTTTTCTCTGAAACAAAAAACTCCATTAAAGCTGAGTTCGGCTACTTTTGTTTTCAGAAACATTAGCCGAACTGCACTTGCAGATGAGTTCGGCTACATGTTCTTCAGATGTCGTAGCCGAACTTTGTTAACCAAACCGAAATCAATTTGTAAATTGTTAATTTTTAGGAATGTTTTGGCCAATTCAAGCACCATTAACTAAATTTGAAGTATCCGTGAGTACCCAAAACATCATACTCTTGTTGTGGCTCTTAAAGAAAAAGATCTAACTCTTTTTCTTCCAAAACCCTCATCTTCATTATCATCTTCATCTTCTTCTTCTCCCCACTCAATAATTGTTCTTTTGAAAAATATCAACTTATTAATTTAACTCACTAATCATTAATTAACTCACTAATCATTATACTAACTTATTTAATTACCAAGGGCAAGTTTGGTATTAAAAACAAATTTAGATAAGGGGTGACTCAAAATTACTTCAAATATCCACCAAAAAAATGAAGAGTAGTCCCCCTCCATTTTTGAGTATTGCCCAAGAAAATCGTTCTAAAGAAACATGCATTCATTTCATTCTCAGTTCCGCGAGAAATTTGTAAGCCCAGCCCAACAATGTTTCTTTGCCCGTCTTTCCATTTCTTAATCTCGATAATGCTTTATTTACTAAAGCAGTATTCTTATTCACCACCATTAAAAAACCTGAAACTAATTTCGTTTAACTATTCTTTCTTCGGATGAAATTTACATTTTTATTATCCAAAATAATTTCATTTTATTCGAAAAACCCTAGAATCTATCTTTTTCGAAAATGAGATGATAAAGATTACAATAAATATTAAGTCCAAATAAATCCTTTCCAATATCCTAGGCAATTATACCGATCAAGAAAAAGAAATATCCTAGGCAATTATAAAATAGACCTTCTATTTTATTGCACCCGAGAAAGAAATTTACACAGAGATTCAGAAACAAATTATGTAGGAGTATTTTTTTAGTTTCCACCAATGCCTCATTTGATGGGTAATCTCGTTTGCAAGTCGGTACATCACTGTAGAAAACAAAGAACACCACTGTGAATACTAAATGTCCTCCGTCCATGTGACGTCATCAGAGGATAAGAATCACTATAACTCTCTTTACTGGATCCATAACCATTACGAGGCAGTTGTACGAATGAAGCAGACGGGGAGAGAGTTGGACCAGAGAGAAACGGCATTACTAAAGAGCGTGGCGCTACCGCAACACACCATCAAGGCAGCAACCTGCACTTGATCATGCATCTGCCCAATAGTGGGATTGTTGATCAAGACCGAGATGATTATTAGTAAAATATGCAATTATAAATTGGCGCTAGTTGAGAGAGATTTTTTATTTTTCTTAAAATTGATCTTGTTTCAGTGTTGTCGGTGGCTTAATAATAAAAGTATACGTCGATATTCACTTGGCTATTTGTAATTTATTCACAGATTTTAAATTTTAAAGTTTTAGGTGAAAATTTGTGAACAAACATTGCGGCCAGCAATATTTTCTCTCTTGATGTCATTTTCTCTCTCTCTGAGGACGACCGGAGCTTTGATTGAACAGATAAAGCCGGGTACATGTGCTTATCTGCCTATACGTACGGTCGTGGTATGGCTTATGAATAGCCTTGCAGGTGTTTGGTGGAAACCACTGAAACATTGAATTTTACGAACTAAAGCCGTAACTAATTTTAAAGGTTTTACCTAAATGTCACAAACATTTTTCTTAAATACCACTCATGGTCCAAAATTATAATAATCGTACACCTAATTTAAAGTGGGTAATGAAAACTCATTTCTTCTATACTGGCATTTTGAATCTTGATAGAGTAATGAATAATACCCATTATCGCTTTCGCTTATGCTTACGCACCCACTATCATCGGTCATCACCACTACCACTTCCTTCGTAACATATCCATGGTTTTTTTGTTGTTGTTGTTTCGAAGAAATACCCATGGATCTTAACTTTAAAGTTAAAACTATTTTGGAGTGCCTAATCGATCCCCCGTTGAAATCGTGAGCAAGCATAGATTAATAGGGGTGTATTAAATCATGATTTATATGGATAAAAATAGTTAGTAGTCTACCTGAATCTAGTGGATTTATAATGTTTCTTAAAAAAATCTCATAGATTTCTATAGATATATAATTTTGGATTATAACGGATTGAATAGGATTAATTTAGATTGATAAAAATTGAAATGGATTACCAAATCGTAATTGCCATGTTTCCCTTTTCCAAAAATAATAATTAAACAACCTATCCATAAGATGAGATGGTGGGTGGTGGTGTGGAGGTGGTAGTGGTAGTGGTGGTGGTTGATGACCGGTGTTGGTGGTGGTGGCTGGTGCTAGTGGGTGATGGTTGTTGTTGTTGGTGGTGGTGGGTGGTGGTGTGTAGTGGTATTGGGTGGTGGTAGTGGAAAAACATATCATACTTTGATTAAAAAACGGAACCAAAAAAAAAATATCCATAAGAATCCATGACACTCTTGTGATTTGGGTTGAGATTAGTATGAGATAATAACATACATATTTTGACTACAATATCCATAAGAATCCTTATATATCTTGCTCCTCAACTATCCTAAGAAGTTTTAAATGAATCGAATACCTAGGATAAATATGGAATCTAAAGAAATCCAAATTGAATACCATGCATATATAATGATTTCTTACATATCCTAATTGAATACCTAAGAGTTTTCAGGATTTTTAAATATTTATAGAAATCCTAATCCAATACACCCCTATAAACTTAAACAGTCTTTAGCTATGTTAAATTTAAACATAATCAATCAAAATAAAATAAAAACATAATTTATCTCTAAAATTCATGTCATGATTAAGATTAAGACTAAAATGTAAGTTTAAACCTTAATAAAAATTAAGATCTTAATTATATACATGATTATATTATTGTGTAAATTGAAGGTGGTGGAAGGGGTGGGGCGGCCGCTATTACAGGTGATAGTTGGATAGTTGGAGAGGAAGGTGAGTTTTTATTACCCAGTTCAGATTGGGTATAAAATTATTAAGTTTTTTATTATGGGTGATATTTAGGAAAAGTATTGGTGGCATTTAGGTATTATCATTTTAAACGATGATATACCCCATAAAGTGACCACAAGAAATATCCTTCTTGAATTTTGAATAAATCAAATTCAAAATACGAAACTTCGTCGTCTACTTCGGAGGGCAACTTATGTATTGCGTGTACCCGCCTAGACAAAAAATAATGTATAACGTGTGAACAATAGGTAGCCTAGTCGAAGCCATGGCTAGGATCACATGATGTTTGTTGATGGTGGTTTTTAGTTCAGGGCTAAAATCGTAAGACCCTGAATTTAATGTGTTGTCATTCTACAAAGAAACAGAGCCATTTAAAAGTAATGAGTGCCTAGGCCTCTTTACTTACATATGTATTGAGCAATTCAGTATATTTATATATAAAATTTATCCAGAATGGTGCGTGCAACAACAATCCCAAATACTCTGTAAATTTTATTAATCTCCCGCCTGCATTATTTACTAACGCATGGCTTACTGAGTATTTATTCTACGCCATGTTCCCAGCCGAACTCTTAATGTTGACATGACATGACAATTAATGTTCGCTCGCAACTGAGTAGCATGAATTTCCCGAAATGTCAGGGTTAAGATGTGCACAGAGGTACTCAATCAGAAGCACGCAAAGTTATGCTGCTCTCTGAAACATAATTAGTGATTTTGTATGAACGCCCAAAATTCACAAGAAATTGATTAATTTTGTGACTGCCCACAAAATTCAATCTTTCTAACCTAATTTTGTTAATTTACAAAAAAATTAGGTCTTTTGCGGAGTGCGCAATATCTCGAACCCCATTGGTCGAAACTAAACCTAGGCAAGCTAGGAAATTGATCCGCCATGGAGCTAGTAGGAGCAAACCCTACCAAAAAACGGGAAATAGGAAGAAAAGAGGAAACCGCGACCATAAGGAGCCGTGGCAGAAGAGGCTTGGCCGCGCAACTTGGCCGGCCAATTCGCCCTAACTCAAACTCCCTTTGGCCGGCGCTCCTTCTTCTATTTTGTTGGCTGCTGGCTGATGTAATTTTAGATAGTGGTAAGAAATGAGGTTGTCGTTCACTCAGATTTGTAGAGATTAAAGTTTTTAAAAATACTAAATAAATATATACAAAGACTATTAACAATGGGCGAGAGGTACTGGGACTAAGGATTTAGCCAATCTTCATAACATAAGGTTCACTTATTTATTCTCAACAATTTTAGCTCAAGAAATATAAACATGGACTCTATTTTTTTTGCCAAGGTAGATTCTCAAAACATTGATTGTAAATGTTAAGCATGGGACATCAAATCACCTAAGCTAAGCATGACCCATCTAATCAAATGACAACCAATTTAATCAAATCATATTTCAATTAATTTTAATGCAAAAGTCATAAAAAGAATAAAAATAAATTTACCATGTATGAAGTTCGGCCTCCTCCGTCGTCCCAGTGTTGGGGTTTACCTCATCATGATGAAAACACGCTCGAAAGATATATTTATAGCTCAAATGGTGTTTACAATGATGAAATGGAAGAAAATGATTACAAACAGAATTTTGTGACGCTTATAAAGTGTTGGATAATCACTGTTCCAAAGAACGATACGAGTGTAGTGCTGCTGTCACTGTAGCAATACGACCCTCACCCTATTGTCGCTGTTACTGTTGAAGAACGACGGTTACGTTGCGTCTTATGTTCTTCGCGTTCATCATCATCATCAGCAGCAGAAACTGAATTCTGCAACTTGTGATTTCTTCTTCTCTGGCTCTCCTCAGCTCCCCAAACTCTCCACACCCTCTCTAAGTCTCCCAGGGACTCTATTTATACCAAAAACTGGCGTTGAATCTCCTCCATTAATTCCAAAATATTCACAATATCTTTTATTCATGGTAATGGAATAATCAAGATTTTCATTCTCTGTTTAGCTCCTCCACGCGTTTTTAGAAGTCCAATCTCCTTATTTGTATCCATTACGGTCCAACACACTCCAAACTCGTGCATTACAGGCATCGAACACACTGTAATTCATGTTATCCCGTGAAAATGTGTGTAACTCTGTTTTGCTCCATGCGATGATTACAGCCAATTCTAATCCAAACAGACACCCATAACAGCTTTATATGGTCATATCACGTATACCCATTAAGTTTCAGGGATTGAATCTCACTAAATCACGTCCAAAAATCGATCGAAAATTTGACAGAGAAATAAGTTTATTTTCCCGCCAAAAATATTCTTTTGAATTTGAGAAGAACATGTCCTCCCCCTAATCCTGCACGGGTGTCCTTTTAGCACTTGTCTTATGGGGTGCAAATAGTAATTTTTGGGCGTAGACAGTAATTTTTCCGGGGTTCCTCCGACACATTTTTGGGGTGCTTCCGGTGCATTTATGGGGTGCCTTTAGTACTCTATCCTGGGGTGTAAAACACCACTTTTCGAGCCAATTTCGCCACAAGAGCTTATTTCTCTAAAAATACCTACAAAGACATAAAATAACAAAATAAATACAAAATCGAACACTAACAATATATACAATTGAGACATATTAGACACAATAATGCGTCTATCACTAGCCCCTCTTTCCCACCGACCAATCAGATCACTTTAAATGCGTAGCACACACTTTTGATTGAAAGTGGAAGTTGGTTGGTCGACGCGCCTAATTCCTTGAGGAACTGAACATAGGCTGCCCATGTCAGTCTCAAAATGATCACGACCATACATTTTGGCCAGCCAATTCGACGAGCCTGGCCTCCTCCCAGTGCGGCCAGACAAGCTCCATGATACTCACTGGCGGGCCCACTGTTATTCCAACCAATCGGAATCCTTATAGCACACCGGAAACAACCCTAACCGCAAGACAAAAGTAAGTCGTCCGAGCTGATGAAAAAAGGCTTCAAAGGAATTAAGATTGCATATGGCGGTCTTAAATCAATCGTGGCCATCCAACTTCGTCGGACGCATTGACCGGCCTAGATTCAATTCTAATCAACGGGAAAGGTACGGATGTGCTCACCAGCGGCCCGGCTATAGCCCTGGCCGATCGACCTGATCCCAACCCGCAACTAACACTTAAAATCGTTAGCTCAAAACAGGTTGGCCACACGGCGATAATAGCCTTATTACGGCCAGCGGCAGCACATTATTGTCGTGGTTTTCAACATTTTTACACGATCCCACTTCTCCATCACTCAACTACTTCCACTTCTTATGAGATCAGGGTGCGTTCAACTATGACTTGTATAAAATAGGTTTTCAACCTATTTCAACAAGAACAAATGTTATCAACACAAGTATCCAGAAAATACAAAGAACTTATAGCTTACATTCCGCAAGCAAGTTCCACATTCTGATACAAGTCATAAACAGCCACACCTTCAGAGTTAACCATTCTGATCTCAAACACCTTCTTCGCTTCCCTACCTAAGATCAACCCTTCTCCTTCATTTTGTGACCGAAGCAAGAATGGAACGACCATTTCTTGGTTTAGGCCAGGATTGTACAGATTGATCTCTCGAATCTAAAGTACTCCCGTGCAGTGCATTTGTTTAGGGTTTAGATTCGTTTCTCGGCAGCACACCCAAATTTACTATTTCCAGCAGAATCAGTTTTTACCCCAAAACAACTGATGACCACAGTGGGAGATTAATCTCTCGGTTGCGAAATCAATTTCTCAATTTCCTTTTTAATTTTCTCATTTCTCAGATCCTTTCAACTTCGCAATGGTTGGTCTAAATCAAGACTCCAATGTTACCAACTTGTATCATGTCAACAACCCTGTCTCTCTTGTCATCGGTGATAAGAATGACACTGAAGAAGATGTTGCGTCAATTCTCGTCAATGGTTCAGCAAGAGAAATCAGCACAACGCGGTTTCAGATCATTGTGGAAGAATTGATGAGAACACAGGAGGAATTGGCAAGAAGACTCACACGTATACAAAGAAATTTGAATGAAGTATTTTCCATTCTTCAAAGGTTACCGAACAAGTTAGAACACCGTGACGTTTCTGGAAATGTGAGATCTCCAATACAAGTAACAGGTACCCAGGCTCATGTTCTCCCTCCTCCGCAAATTGGAAGCTCCACCACAAACAAAATGTCGGTGGACAAGGAGGCCGCTCTTTTAGTGGAAAATCTATGTGAACTTTTACACCTCTCTAAGGGTCAACGAGCAGAAACGTTTGCTGCGATCAATCAGATCGCTCTGGATACGTAATTGGCTCATTTGATTCCAAAAGCCTCGAAAACATCAGAGATGTCCATAAACAACGTCACCTTTATCGAAGACGACATGATGGCAAAAGAAGGTCATAACAGGGCTCTGCACATTACTGCACACATCAAGGATTCAGAATTCAAAAGGGCCCGCATCGATACGGGAGCATCCTCAAATGTCGTTCCTCTTAAAACTCTCAGAACAGCCAAGGTTCAGCTAAACAAGATTGTACGGCAGCCTACTATGATGACAGATTTCGAAGGTAACCAAACTAGCATGTATGGGTACATCTTTTTGAATCTGTCAGTAGGACCTGTCCAGTCGAAGGTGAAGTTCTAGGTAATAGAGAAGGAGCCATATTACCACATGATACTAGGGAGACCAGGGCTTCATGATAATAAGATTATCCCATCAACATATCACCAGTGCCTGAAAACTATGCTGAATGAAGAAGTCGTTTGCATTCCTGCATCAATGTCTCCTTATGCACCAATTTGTGGCATCGGACTTTTTGAGCCAAGGAAAAACTTACAAGACTCGTTAAACAAGGTTTATTGCACTCCACTCCCTATATGGACGTCGATCGAGGAAGAAGACCGACTGTCAGCACTGAACAAGGAGACCGAATCCCGCGGCGCACCTCTGCTGACGGGACACGCCAATTTTCCTTCATCAAATAAAAACCTTATTCATCCTAATACCAAGAGGGAGCGTGCTTTTATAGATAGTCGTGAAGCAAAAGGGAAGACTGTATACCGGCGTCGCTGTTAGAAATTAACAGGAGAGACTGCTGCAAAGTCTCTCCGCCCAGCAGAATGCAACCATAGTGACGAGCCGCAAGAAGAGGAAGTACCGGATGCTCCGCTGCAGTTGCAAGACGGCACCGACTCCACTACAGATGAACTCGAAATTGTTAACATCGGGAATGAAGAGGCTCTAAAGCCCGTCTCCATTAGTTTGGATCCACGCACGGATGAATGCACAAAGCTTATGAACCTTCTTAAGGAGTATCAAGACATATTTGCGTGGAAATACGAGGAAATGCCCGGCTTGGATGAAAAATTGGTCACTCATCATCTACATATAATACCTGGATCCAAGCCAGTCAAGCAATCTCCAAAACAGTTCAGTCATGATGTCGATGAACAAATCAAGACTGAAATTCAGAAGTTATTAGCCGCCGGCTTCATCAAGCCCATTCAACATCCTACCTGGTTGGCCAATGTGGTTCCTGTAAAGAAGAAAAGTGGTCAAATCAGATACTGTGTCGACTTCAGAAATCTGAACAAATGCTGCCCCAAGGACGATTTCCCACTCCCCAACATTGACATACTAGTGGATGCTACCAGCGGACATGACATGTTCTCCTTCATGGATGGGTACAACGAATACAACAAGATAAAGATGTATGAGCACGATGCAAGTAAGACAGCTTTTCGAACTCTCCTCAGAAACTTTTATTATACTGTGATGCCTTTCGGTTTTAAAAACGCTGGTGCTACCTATCAACGCGCCATGACCGTAATTTTTCATGACATGATGCACAAGCAAGTTTAAGATTACGTAGATGACATTGTAGTCAAATCAAAAACTCGAGCAGCCCATACAGACGTTTTGCGGCAGGTGTTTGAAAGGTGTCGTGAATACAAACTAAAAATGAACCCTTTGAAATGCGCTTTTGGGTTCTCTTCCGGCAAATTTTTGGGATTCCAAATAACTGCTGAAGGAATCAAGGTTGACCCAACCAAGACTCAAGCTATCCTCACAATGCCTCCTACGCAAACTGTGAAAGAACTCCAGAGCTTCATGGGCAAGGTAAACTACATTCGGCGTTTTATACCTGATTTGGCTCAGCTTATCGCTTCATTCACCCCTCTGCTGAAAAAGGGAGCAAGCTTCATTTGGACCGCGCTGCAGCAAGAAGCCTTTCGGAAAATCCAATAAATATTGTCATCACCGGATGTTATGAAATCTCCCATACAAGGAAGACCATTGTTTCTCTATACTGCTTCTAGCGATGCTGCTGTTGGGGCCCTCCTTGCTCAAGAAGATGATGAAGGGATTGAACACACTGTATACTACTTAGTTCGTACTTTAAGAGATGCTGAACTCAGGCATCCTAAGGCGGAAAAAGCGTGTCTAGCCCTAGTTCATATTATTCAGAAATTTAGACATTATCTGCTGTCAAGCAAAGTGGTGCTAATAGCTAAAGCCGATCCTGTCAAGTTTTTGCTCTCAAAACCGGCCTTGATAGGTAGGCTGGCTAAATGGATACTCCAAATGTCATAACTCGACATAACCTGCACTCCTCCGAGAGCTATTAAAGGGCAAGCAGTGGAAGATTTGTTAGCAGCATTCCTGGGAGAAGATACAACCGCCCTGCATGAATACCTTCCTGGAGAGTTTCCAGAAATCTCTTTCGTCAAAGAGGATGCGTGGTTATTGTATTTTGACGGTTCTGCTACCCCTAGAAATAATACTGGAGGAGCGGGTTTAGTTCTAGTGTCTCCAACTGGTGAAGTCCTTTCGCATTCGTTCAAGATGGACTTTCAGTGCACCAATAATTCAGCGGAATACGAAGCTTTTCTCATAGGGCAGTCGCTAGCCAAACAAGCAGGAGCCACACACCTGGAAGTAAGAGGCGACTCAAAACTGTTGGTCAACCAGATGAATAGAGTATACTCACTCAAAGAGGTAACACTAGCCCCTTATAGAGCTGAGGCGCAAAAGCTATTAAACTACTTCGCTGATGTAACCATAAGTCATATTGGCCGAAATAACAAAAAGCATGTTGATTGCCTAGCTACATTATCTTCGAAATTGCAATTCGAGGGTTTGGAAGAGATTTTGATGGTGAAGAGACGTACCATAGCATCAACATGGCTTTTACAACCTAAAGATGCTGAAGCCAACGATTGGAGAACTCTGATTGTTCAAGAACTTAACAGTTCGCTTTCTCAAGGAAAGGTTAGTCTTAAAACCCTAAAAAACTTCTTCATGCTCCATGAAGTGTTATACCACAGAAACTCAGATGGATCCCTGTCGAGAATTCTTGAAGATGAAAAAGAACAACTATAACTTAACCTCGTTCATGACGAAATTTGCGGAAAAACGTTAGTAGTGACTCTTTACCGATGTCTTCAACGCCTTGGATACTACTGGACGGATATGGAGACCCAATCTCGAACGCTCCAAATATCTTGCCCCAATTGTCAGGCGCCACCGCATCAATTAGAAGTTCTTAACATTAATTATGCTGGGGACTGGCGAGAACCATACATCAACTATCTCCGCGATGGAGTGATGCCTGCTAACAAGAAGGATGCAGTCAAGATGAAGCAAAGAGCCAAAAGATTCGTATTTCATGAGGGAATCCTATACCGCAAGAGCTTTGGAGGAGACCTGTTACGATGTTTAGAAAAGTCTGAAATCCCGACTATGTTGAAAGAGACGCATGAAGGTGAACACCAAGGGAAGAAGAAGTTATTCCTCCAGGTGCATGAAAGGTATTACTGGCCAACTATGGAGGATGATGCAGCAGCGTTTGTTCATAAATGCCATAAATTTCAAACTCATGGATATCTCATCCATACGCCTTTTACTCCCCTTCATTCAGTAAGTAGTCCGTGGCCTTTCTATAGCTGGGGACTTGATATTATTGGAAAAATCAATCCCCCATCGTAAAGCAGCATGAGTATATCATAACCGCGATGGAATACTTTACCAAATGGGTCGAAGCTATTCCTCTCCGAGGAACCACTGGAGCGACTATTACGGCATTTATTAAGGAATACATCATTTGTCGGTTCGGCGTACCTAAGCACATCATTACTGATAATGGTACTCTCTTTGCCAACAAGCAAGTACGAAAGCTGCTTGAGGAATTTGGAGTTAGGCAAGTCTTCTCTACGCCTTACTACCCCCATGGGAACGGGCAAGCCGAAAGCACCAACAAGACTTTGATTCGAATTCTCAGTCAGACAGTGCATGATAACCCCAGGACATGGCACGAATAATTACCCATGGCGCTGTGGGCATATCGCGCGGCACCTAGGAGCTCTACTGGAGTTTCTCCTTATTCACTTGTCTATGGCGCTGACGCAATTCTCCAAAAAGAGATCAAAATCCCGTCGGCTAGAATTGCAGCAGCAAGTGGAATCCAATGGAACAAGACCAAAACATCGAGCTCCAGAATAGCGGAATTGGACACTCTGGATTCTAGGAGAATTAAGGCAGAAGAGCATACTCAGGCGTACAGGAGAAGGATCTCCAGAGCATACGATAAAGTTGTGAAACCTCGAGTTTTTCAAATAGGAGATCTGGTACTAAAGACAGCCAAGCACATTCAGCAAGACATGTCCACACCAAAGTTTTCCCCAAAATGGGAAGGTCCTTATGTGATCACCAAGGCTTATAACAGTGGGTACTACAAGATTGTCAAGGAGGGTGGAGGCAAATTGGAGGCAGTCATCAATGGAAAATGGCTCAAGGCATACTACGCCTAATCATTATTTCATCCCTTGCAGTCTCATGACATGATCAATCATGCATTTTTCATTTCTCTCATTTCTGAGTTATCAAAGTTTTACATCAGCCAAGATGCATTAATATAAACTTCATTTGCTTGCCAAAACTCAATGCAATTCATTTTCCAAAAACAATGTTCAAAACCCAATACAAAAAGAACAATCAAACGTTCTCATGCCTACTTATTCAAAAATAAATAAAAATAATAATAACATGGCTCAGAAAAAGCCATCTAGCAAGTTGTAGTCCCTTTAAAGCATCATTTTCAGCCTATTCTGATACCTCTTGGTCATACTCTTCAAGTTTTGGATCGCTTGCTCCACCTTCTCAGATTCCGCAGTCAGAACCTTTTCCTCCTCCAAGATAGCTTTTGCAGCGAGAACGACGTTGGCAATGATACCATCTCGATCAACTTTGATAATGTCAAGGCGCTGCTGCAGCCAGCCGACGTTGAACTCCATGGATTCACATGTAGATACCATGTTTTCCCACTTTTCAACAGTTGATTCAGTAACATCATGAATGGATGTATCTTCCATCTTTGCGACCATGGGTAGAAGGCAGTTCACCGTAGTAACCAAAGCAGACGAACAATGCCGCACCACGTTCTTGGTGGCAATGTGGCCGTACCTTCTCAATATTTTTATGTAAAAAGGCACAAACTCCTTCCGCACTAAGAACTCACCAACAGTCCGGTAACTAGAAGATAAACACTTCATGTGAATATCAAAAGGCAAGCCTGCATTGGGGGTACTCGTAGGAGGAGATACCCAAATCAGCGTCTTCCAGGTCTGTAGCAGTAGGCGTGTTTGAGATCTAAGGAAGAGGAGTGGATAGATCATCGTCGTCAACCACTGTTCCAGCAGGGTACCTCTACACAATTTATATTTATTACTTATCGGATATAGCAAACGAATACCTATTCACCAGTGAAAAAGCATACCGATATGATCTTCTTGGCTCGAATGATCCGGGCAGGGGAATTGTCACGAGACCCAGAAATTCACCAACTCTGAAAGAACGATGTTAGTGTCAAAAATAGAAAGGGGATTACCACTTAAGAATCAAGAGATAATTAGAGTCATACTCTGGATACAAGCCTCCTGCGTTTGGTAGAAGAGTCTAGCTGGGTCGAAGATGATTCACACTTGTCCGACATGATGAAAAGATGTGAGTTAAACAGAAGAATCTCAATTCCAAATCGAGGAGAATGGTCTAGTTTCACCTGCATACGTATATACGCTGCGGAAACCCTAAGAAGAAGCGATGCTAAACAACCGTAACGGGACTTATCCGATAGACGAGGATTCAACGCCCACCAAGTCATGTTTCTTGTTGAAACCCTAATTAAGGCCGAGAGAAGACCGTCAGATAGTCAAAAGAGGAATGCTTTCAGCCCATCTAAAAATCCGTGATCTGGCGGCCTGACTTACTGTTTCGAATTCAAGACGAATGACACGTACCTGGTAATGTTTATTCACTTTGACTTGATTATTTTATCTCTTGACTGTCACCATCTAGTGCATACCCCTCAACAATGTCATTGTTACGTACTAAGCAGGGGACTTAATGTTGATGGTGGTTTTTAGTTCAGGGTTAAAATTGTAAGACCCTGTATTTAATGTGCTGTCATTCTAAAAAGAAACAGAGCCATTTAAAAGTAATGAGTGCCTAGGCCTCTTTACTTACATATGTATTGAGCAATTCAGTATATTTATATATAAAATTTATCCAGACTAGTGCGTGCAGCAACAATCCCAAATACTCTGTAAATTTTATTAATCTCCCTCCTATATTATTTACTAACGCATGGCTTATTGAGTATTTATTCTACGCCATGTTCCCAGCCAAACTCTTAATGTTGACATGACATGACAATTAATGTTCGCTCGCAACTGAGTAGCATGAATTTCCCGAAGTGTCAGGGTTAAGATGTGCACAGAGGTACTCAATCAGAAGCACGCAAAGTTATGCTGCTCTCTGAAACATAATTAGTGATTTTGTATGAACGCACAAAATTCACAAGAAATTGATTAATTTTGTGACTGCCCACAAAATTCAATCTTTCTAACCTAATTTTGTTAATTTACAAAAAATTAGGTCTTTATCGGCGTGCACAATATCCCAAACCCCATTGGTCGAAACTAAACCTAGGCAAGCTAGGAAATTGATCCGCCATGGAGCTAGTAGGAGCAAGCCCTACCAAAAAACGGGAAATAGGAAGAAAAGAGGAAACCGCGACCATAAGGAGCCGTGGCAGAAGAGGCTTGGCCGCGCCACTTCGCCAGCCAATTCGCCCTAACTCAAACTCCCTTTGGCCGGTGCTCCTTCTTCTATTTTGTTGGCTGCTGGCCCCTCTTTCCCACCGACCAATCAAATAGTTGTAAATGCGCAGCATACACTTTTGATTAAAAGTGGAAGTTGGTTGGTCGACGCGCTTAATTTTTTAAGGAATTGAACATAGACTGCCCATGTCAGTCTCAAAACGATCGCGACCATACGTTTTGGACAGCCAATTCGACGAGCCTGGCCTCCTCCCAGTGCGTCCAGACAAGCTCCACGATACTCATTGGAGGGCCCGCTGTTATTCCAACCAATCGGAATCCTTATAGCACGCCGACAACAACCCTAACCGCAAGCCAAAAGTAAGCTTGTCGCGCGGATGAAAAAAGGCTTCAAAGGAATTAAGAACGCATATGGCGGTCTTAAATCAATCGTGGCCATCCAACTTCGCCGGCCGCATTGACCGGCCTAGATTCAATTCTAATTAACGGGCAAGGTACGGATGTGCTCACCAGCGGCCCGGCTATAGCCATGGCTGTTCGAATTGATCCATCCCGCAACTAACACTTAAAATCGTTTGCTCAAAACAGGTTGACTACACGGCCATAACAGCCTTATTACGGCCAGCGGCAGCACATTATTGTCGCAAAACGATCTCGGCCATCCGATTTCGCTAGCCAAATCGACCAACCTAGATCTAATCTTAGGCGAAAAATAAGATATCGTCGTGATCACCAGCCGTCCCTCTTCCATGAGGACCGATCGTCCAAGCCATGGCCTACTCGTACGGCTCCTGAACGGCTTCCCAAAGATGGCTGGCCGCGCGGCCTACAAGAGTCTTAAATGAATTCTTTGACGACCATCAACTGCCGCAAATCATCTCAGCCACTCAATTTGGCTAGCCAATTTAAACGGTCTAGATCTAACTTGGCCCGACCAATAGGATGTCAAAATTGCTACCAACCATCACTCTCCTATGAGGACCAACCAGCTCACCTTTGGCGTACGCGAATAGCTCCTGGCAGCTTCCTGAAGACGACCGGTCATGCTCCTTTTAAGACATTAAATTCCGCGACTAATTTAAACAAGCTCTATACAACGATGCTTCATGAGCATCTATTATTTTGAGCTGCTTGCTTAAAAGCGATGCTTTATATGCATCGATTACAAGCGATAAATAAATCTCGATTTCACAAATAATGTAATTATTTGACCTAAGAAGCATTACATGCTATTTCTTGCGGAAAGTCTCATGGCTTGACCTGTACCATATGCCCGCCCGCCGCCTTGCGTGTGATTGGTTAAAAATAATTAGATCTTGCAAGCAAGACCAACTCAGCAGCCTGCTGCATATCATTCCACGAAAATACTCGAGACATTAAACATGTCACAAATTGGGGGATGTTCATCAGGGTATTGGTCTGGCGGTTTATACCGTGCGGCGTGCAACACGCCCATTATGATAAAGTGTCAGGAAAGGCGGACAGTTAGTGGCAGCAGAGAAGTAGTGGGTGTGACCGACCCGTCTTCCCTTATAGTAAGTGATGCGTGTTGTAACCACAACAAATTAATCAAGATACTTCCCATTGATTAACTGGTAATATAGCGGTAGTAAGAGATCATTCCCACAGAGAGATGTGTAATTGATATGTTATTTAGATAGCAAAACAAAATAAAAGGCAAAAAGGGATTGTTGAATTAATGTAAAGAAACAAATAGGAGAAAGAGATGATCAAGGAATCCTTCGCCGTTACCAAATGTTAATCGGATCAGTATACTTATCTATCTTCCGTCAGAATCATTCATCACCAACCGTATAATAGCAGGTACGCTTAGCTATCCCCAAAACTCCTTCTATCACCGGATAACAGGCGCTTAGTCACCGGATTCTATCCAACTGAGTCGCCTTGAGGTATGCTTACAAAGTGTAACCCAATCGAATGCTTTAGGCTTTGTGAATTTAGGTTTGATCCCAGCAGTTAAACTCAGTATGCTCGGTTCACTTACTGGTGTTGTCTTCACACACGATTGCTTCACAGAATCCCTCCGCAAGGTCTCACGTTTTATACTTGTGTAGGAGATGCACGACAATTACGGATCGCTCCAAATCTCTATTAGCAATAGAATGATCAATAGAATAATCCAATTGTACACTTGAATAATCTAGAAATAAATAATAAACCCTAATTATAGAAAAGACAATCGATGATGATTAAAACTTCAAACAAACTTGTATTAACAAATTAGACTTCACGTCTAGAACATTGAATTCATCCTTAATCAAGAAAGGTTTAGCTACACATAATTACAAGAAGAATGGGTTCCCCCTAAAGGGGTAAACCCTAGGTTTTTATATGGAAGTTGTGATATGAGTAAAAGAGATATTAAAAGATAGATAAAAGATGTCTTCTTAAGGCTATGGATGTCTTCTTATATAGAACTCTCAAAGTTAGGCTTCAGAATCCTTCTGGGACCGTGTTTCTTTGAGTTAGAAGTCAATTTCGCATCCAAATATGTCCCAGGAAGTTGTCAGGTTTGGCTCATAACTTGCCGACCTTTCCCGGACGAACCTGACAAGTGAAAATTACTCCAGGCGAGTGTTAGGTTCGGCTCACTTGATTAATTACTTTTGAGCCGAACATCCTCCTGTATACTATTCGAAAATATTGATTTTTAAGCTTCAGATTCGGCTGACTCGAGCTAATGAAGTTATCAGCCGAACCTCTCTCTGTAACTTCAAGTATTTCAGCCTTGTTTCGCCTATAACTTCTTCGTCCGAACTCGGAATGACCTCATTCTTCTTGCATTCTTTTCGTATTCTCGTTCTCTTCAAGATTGTATTAAGAACTCTTAGATTTGAATTAGTTGAATTTGGTCCTTGGCCCTTCTCCATTGATAGACTCCACTTCCTTGTTCATTTAAGCACTTTTTAGCTCCTTTTCGGATGATTCACCTGATATGACACATAAACTATAAAATAATCATATAACAAGTAATATGCAAGAATTATAGCTAAAACAAGTATGGAATTGACATTCTAAACATGTAAATTAAGCACTTATCAAATCCCCCCACACTTAGCTTTTGCTAGTCCTCGAGCAAACTACTTAACCAAAAGTACAACAACTCCATGTCGTCGAGAAAACGGATGCACTTAGCTAATGCAACATGCCTTTAAACCCCTAGGTGTCCCTAGTGGACGAGTTATAGTCTCGTGAGGGCTTACAAGAGGTATACCCACAAAACCTACTCCAACTTCTAAGCGTTCCAGCGTCCCAAGCATCCAAAGAGCTATGAAGACATAGAGTTTCTGTATGCTAGTAATAAGAAGTTAGAAATACCAAAGAACATATTCTCATTCTTAAATGTTGAGTGAGAAATAACCACACCATAATGAGAGAACGCGTGTTTGAGAGCGATCAATAAGCATTTCGCCTCGACTTATGCCTCACTTAAAAGGATTTTATGATAATTGCACTCAACAAGACGGTTTTTTATGGGTCTCACATGTGTGCAGGTAGGAATGAAGAGAGAAATCCTACACACGTTGAAGGTGGGAAGGAAACCTTCCGAAATTTTTATGGAGACCCCACAAGATCGTGGGAAATAAAAGACTTTTTCTGATGATCTCTAAGAAAGGAAATCAACCACTATTGCGAGGATGAGAGTACTTACCACCTTCACATCCGATTGCAATGATGATAACACCACTCTCACAGCATCCAATAGAAACGTAGTCTTCATCTCGTCTTCTTCATCTTCTTCGGTCTTCAACTGTTGATGATAAAATCTTGAATTTCGTAGATCTTCGACAATTTGTAACTCTTTTCCTCAAATTCTTTGTTGCTTGAAACTTCTTTATATATTTTTCTTCCCCATGGCCTTATTAAATAAATAAAAATAATATAACAAATTTTTCTCGTCTTTTTTTTTTTTTTTTTCATCCCCTGTCTTTTTTTTTTAATATTTTAATGAGACAAGAAAAATAATAAAAAAATAACAATGGAAATAGCCATGGGTGAAGTACTTTACCACTTGATTCTTCACAACTTTCATCATCTCGTATCATAAACTTCAATAATTCTCATCTTTTGATTTTCTTCGCTCTTGTACTTAGTCTTCCACTTTGATATAGAATTCCTCTCCTTATATGTAAGTCTTCAACATGTATATAAAAATCTGCTCATTGTATGTTGCTTTACTTGGATATGAATTTTGCTCTTACTCGTATTGTTGCTTGTAAACCTTAAACGTCTTCAACTTTCCTTGTAGATTTTGATGTCGCTCCCTTGTTGATTATGATCGTGTTTCTATGGATCTGTTGTTGGCGAGAGAGAGAATGGTGCTAACTGCAAATCAAACTACAAGAAGGTGGCTTTCATTTATAGAGGTCACCCTCATGATTGACAAAATTAGTACTCAAGAGATCAAAAATAGTGCTGAAAATGGTGTGAAGTTGGGTAGCTCACCATTCTACCCGGAATTAACGTACGGTGACACACACTCAAAAGAAAGCTCTTTACTCAACTACAAAAAAAAAATCTGGTCTAGTGCCTCAGTTGATATGAAAATAGGTAGTCTCCACTAATGATTGATCGGCAACTCTAATAATGCATTTCTACCTGCTCCTCATTTGCATCACCGGCATGATTAAATCCATTATTTAACACTCTAACAAGTAAGAAATCCAACGTAGTTCCCTAACACTTCCAAGTTCAGTTATGTCGGTCAGAATCTCTATGTAAACATACCTAGAAGTATGCTAGTGACTCTAAAATCTCTACAAGTTGGAGGTTTTTATGCAAATATTTACAAATTTTTTGAAAAAATCAACACATAAAGGCTAAAAACTCTATATGCAAAATATCCAAACACTCCCCCACACTTAAACTTTACATTGTCCTCAATGTAATTGACTCATCCTAAGTAAAATCAAGGTGGGAATAAAAATATGATATGAAAAACTAAAAACAAAAGGATAGAAAATACAAAACCAATGGGTTGCCTCCCATGCAACGCTTAGTTTAACATCCTCAGCCTGACATTCTTGTTATCGTCCGTAAACCAATAATCTGAAAATTTGATAGTCTTCCCAGAAAACAATCTGCAATTCTAACAACAGCTTCATAAAATTGTTAGCATAAGATATGAATATTGAAGCTATCACTTTATTGAAGTTTCCCCCACACTTAGTCCTTTCTACACTCGGAAGTGGATAGAGAGCATAAAACATGGGTACTTCAAAAGGTTCTTCAGCTTGGTGAACCTGCACAATTCTAGAATCAAACCCATCAAGTGGGGGATACTTAGAAGAAAAATAATCCGTTAAAACTTTGGAAGCACACAACTCCAATCCTAAGTGAGGTATTTTCCTAAAAGTCGGGTTAACAACTCTTTGAGAAGCTACTTCAATTGGATGGAAAGGATCAATAGATATAAAATTATGCAAAGGATTAGACAAACCTTGTTCGAGATCCTCATCTTTTATCTCTAGTGAATTATTTACCTCAAGCATATCGTGGTCCTCTATCAAACTCTTAATTTCTGCTTCAAACGAAATCTCAACATCATTATATTCTTTGACAAGTTCAATTGGGTCTTCCACAACTTCAATCAATTTGGTTTCATTCTCAATCTCTATCTCTTCAACACTCTCATCATCTGAATCAAATTACGCTCTCATGAACTCTTCCTCGGTATAAATTTTTGGGTATTCTTCATGAGTCTCATTCGAGGGAATAATTAGGTCTACTTCTTGCAAATCAACCGGCCTAAAAACATTGTAATCCGGATATTCATTGTAACGTTGATATGCATTCGAGTATGTTACACCGTTCATAACAATGGTTCGGTCATACCAAGGCTCCTCCTTTTGAATAGGCGAATGATCATTATTACCATCCAGAGCTGGGACAACTTCATAATCATCACAACGATTCTCCAAGGGATGCTCATCCTTAAAATATTCTTTATCGTCCACAGGAATATCATAATCGGTTTGGTTTTGAGGCCAAAGTGCTTTTTCATTCCTTGTCTCTCTGAGTTGAGCCATTTATAGGTTAAATTTTTACATATCCCTTCGAAGTTCTTCATTTGATTCAGCACTGGTTCATCGAAATTGTTCAGTTTGTTCTTGCAACTTTTTGATAGAATCTGCAAGACTATAGAATTGTTGATCAGTAGCATAACTATCCTCCCATCCTTGTGGTTGCTCACTTACATACCCGTCATAAGGTTGTTGATATGCATGAGAGTATCCATAAAGTTCCGTAGGATATTGATCATAGCCAAAAGATTGGTTTTGATTATAGCCATAGGATGATTGGTAGTTGTCGTAACTTTGAGATTGAAAATCATATTGATTACCACTATAATGTAATTGATCTTGTGCTCCGTACATGTTATTTCCATAAGGAAACATGACGACTCACAAGAAAGAGAAAATCAAAATCAAAAATCTAAAAACAAAAACAAGCTAAACAAATAACAAATCAATAGCAACTGCTCCCCGGCAGCGGCGCCAAAATTTGATGCGTGTCGTAACCACAACAAATTAATCAAGATATTTCCCACTAATTAACTGGTAATATAGTGGTAGTAAGAGATCGTTCCCACAGAGAGCTGTGTAATGGATATGTTATTTAGATAGCAAAACAAAATAAAAGACAAAAGGGGATTGTTGAATTAATGTAAAGAAACAAATAAGAGAAAGAGATGATCAAGGAATCCTTCGCCGTTACCAAATGTTAATCGGATCAGTATACTTATCTATCTTCCGTCAGAATCATGCATCACCAACCGTATAATAGCAGGTACGCTTAGCTATCCCCAAAACTCTTTCTATCACCGGATAACAGGTACGCTTAGTCACCGGATTCTATCCAACTGAGTCGCCTTGAGGTACGCTTATAAGGTGTAACCCAATCGAATGCTTTAGGCTTTGTGAATTTAGGTTTGATCCCAGCAGTTAAACTCAGTATGCTCGGTTCACTTGCTGGTGTTGTCTTCACACACGATTGCTTCACAGAATCCCTCCGCAAGGTCTCACGTTTTATACTTGTGTAGGAGATGCACGACAATTACGGATCGCTCCAAATCTTTATTAGCAATAGAATGATCAATAGAATAATCCAATTGTACACTTGAATAATCTAGAAATAAATAATAAACCCTAATTATAGAAAAGACAATCGATGATGATTAAAACTTCAAACAAACTTGTATTAACAAATTAGACTTCACGTCTAGAACATTGAATTCATCCTTAATCAAGAAAGGTTTAGCTACACATAATTACAAGAAGAATGGGTTCCCCCTAAAGGGGTAAACCCTAGGTTTTTCTATGGAAGTTGTGATATGAGTAAAAGAGATATTAAAAGATAGATAAAAGATGTCTTCTTAAGGCTCTGGATGTCTTCTTATATAGAACTCTCAAAGTTAGGCTTCATAATCCTTCCGGGACCGTGTTTCCTTGAGTTAGAAGTCAATTTCGCATAAAAATATGTCCCAGGAAGTTGTCAGTTTCGGCTCATAACTTGCCGACCTTTCCTGGACGAACCTGACAAGTGAAAATTACTCCAGGCGAGTGTTAGGTTCGGCTCACTTGATTAAATTAATTTTGAGACGAAAATCCTCTTGTATACTCTTCGAAAATATTGATTTTTAAGCTCCAGGTTCTGCTTACTCGAGCTGATGAAGTTATCAGCCAAACCTCTCTCTGTAACTTCAAGTATTTCAACCTTGTTTAACCTATAACTTCTTCGTCCGAACTCGAAATGATCTCATTCTTTTTGCGTTCTTTTCGTATTCTCGTTCTCTTCAAGATGGTATTAAGAACTCTTAGATTTGAATTAGTTGAATTTGTTCCTTGGCCCTTCTCCATTGATAGACTCCACTTCCTTGTACATTTAAGCACTTTTTAGCTCTTTTTCAAATGATTCACCTGATATGACACATAAACTAGAAAATAATCATAATAACAAGTAATATGCGGGAATTATACCTAAAACAAGTATGGAATTTACATTCTTAACATGTAAATTAAGTACTTATCAGTAAGACGTGGTTTCCAACATTTTTACATGATCCCACTTCTCCATCACTCAACTACTTCCACTTCTTATGAGATCAGGGTGCATTCAACTATGACTTGTATAAAATAGGTTTTCAACCTATTTCAACAAGAAAAAGTGTTATCATCACAAGTATCCAGAAAACACCAAAAACTTATAGCTTACATTCCGCAAGCAAGTTCCACATTCTGATACAAGTCATAAACAACCACATCTTAAGAGTTAACCATTCTGATCTCAAACACCTTCTTCCCTTCCCTCCCTAAGATCAACCCTTCTCCTTCATTTTGTGACCGAAGCAAGACTGGAACATAAATTTCTTGGTTTAGGCTAGGATTGTACAGATTGATCTCTCGAATCTAAAGTACTCCCATGTAGTACATTTGTTTAGAGTTTAGATTCGTTTATCGGCGGCACACCCAAATTTACCATTTCCAGCAGAATCAGTTTTTACCCCAAAACAGTGTTGCTCCCACAAACACCTCAGAAAATAATCCGCGAGAAAACCAACTGGGATTAGCCTAATTGGTGAGGGGTTTAAATCCCAATTTATAGGTTGGGGTTTAATTTCCGCTGTTGTCTTACAAAAAGAAAAAGAAAAAAAAAGTCGGCGAGATTTATCATCACAATTGATTTATTTCATCACTTGCTTATTTTCCTTTAGACATCAAGTTTTTACGTCAACTAAATGAATCATAAGTGAGAGAAAATGAACTAACAAATGTATGTTTGGCTTTGGTGAGATTACAAGCCAGGGATTTTTAGGGGCGACACCGAAAGAATTAGGGGAAACTAATAAAATAAAATAGGGTCACCCAAACTTAAATGAATCCACCCCTTATTGATGTGATTTCAACTTTGTTGTAGTAAAAGGTTCGTTGAGACTTGTGAAGATTCGAGTTTTTAAATTTAATAAAAATATACAATAATATTACAATTGGTGCAAGAGGTACTGGGACTAAGGATTTAGCCAATCTTCATAACATAAGGTTCACTTATTTATTCTCAACAATTTTAGCTCAAGAAATATAAACATGGACTCTATTTTTGCCAAGTTAGATTCTCAAAACATTGATTGTAAATGTTAAGCATGGGACATCAAATCACCTAAGCTAAGCATGACCCATCTAATCAAATGACAACCAATTTAATCAAATCATATTTCAATTAATTTTAGTGCAAAAATCATAAAATAAAATAAAACAAATTTACCCATGTATGAAGTTCGGCCTCCTCCGTCGTCCCAGTGTTGGGGTTTGGCTCCTCATATTATAGACACTCTCAAAATATTTTTTATTTGCTCAAAAGTTGTTTACAATGGTGAAAACGGAGAAAATAGTGAAAAACAGTAATTTGCGACGCACAAAAATCGTCACAAAATGAACGATACAAGAGAAGTGTTGTAGACTCTGTTCCGCGGTCGCTGGAAAGGAGTTGGGAACTGTCACATTTAAGCGACAGTTTTCAACGACTTTCCTTTACATGCGTTTGTTCTTCGTGTTCTTCAGTTCTGCAGCAGCAGAACCCGAGTTTCTGCAACTCGTGATTTCTTCTTCTCTGGCTTTCCTAAGCTCCCCAAACACTCGACACCTCTTCTCTGAGTCCCCAACAACTATTTATAACCCAACAACATCGAAATCTCACATAATAACTTCATATAATTCTCCATGGCCTGTTTAGGAAATAATTCATATTTTTGATTTGTCCACGCGTTCTGAAGCTGCCAAATTGCCATATCTATCTCTGACACGCCCCAAAGTGTTGCTCGAGCCAACAAACTTGCACAGAACTCGTTCAAACTTCTCCAAATGCTGTGAATATCTTTTCCATGCACGAACTGCCCTGTTCTCAACTCTTGGATTATCTAGCCAAATTCAGTCGAAGCTAAAGCCCAAAACATGTTTATTAGGTCATATCACAACTACCCATCAAAAATCAGCCCTTGAATCTACCTCCAACCCCATCAAATCTTTGATCGAAATTCTGCCAGTGAATGAAATGATTTCCCGCCAAAACAAGAAATTCAAATTAAGAAGAAGGGGTTCCTTGAATCCAAAATGCGGGTGCCTTTAACAGCTCGGCTGCCTTGGGGGCGCCCTTATCCATTTTGAATGTGCCTTTAGTAATTTTGGTGGGTGCCTTTAACACTTTTTCTGGGGTGTTTTCAACACTTTTTCGGGGTTCCTCCGGTGTATTTCTGGGGTGCTTCCGGTGCATTTATGGGTGCCTTTAGTACTCTATCCTGGGGGTGTAAAACAACACTTTAAGAGCCAATTTTGCCGCAAGAGCTTTTTTCTCTAAAAATACCTACAAAGACATAAAATAACAAAATAAATACAAAATCGAATACTAACAATATATACAATTGAGACATATTAGACACAATAATGCGTCTATCACTTATCTCCCATTTTTCATAATACCAATTCTACCCTTAACAATCGGTAGTTTAGTTTATATAGAGGAAAATTAATTTAATTTTGTAGTTTTAAGGTTTTAGAGTAGAAAAAAAAAAAGGGAGAATACCATTTTTTTATTAAATCAACAACAAACATGAATGGGTATGAAGAAGAAGGGGAGAAACATCATGAAGAATATCATGTTCAAGGATCAATATTTATTAAAGAGACGATTTAATGCATTCAGCACCATTAACGTCTCAGAATCGTTAGATAATAGAGTACTTTATCTACCGAGTATACCTTTCTGTTCAAATAGATAAGCACAATCGGTAGTCTTGTGATGTTCATTATCTACCGATTGTTTAATCGGTAGTCTCGTGATGTTCATTATCTATCGATTGTGGTAGTAGCCCCAAATTCAAAATTTTCAAAAACCAAAGGAATTTTGAATTTCTCTATTTTCACAATTGGTAGTTTCGTGATGTTTATTATCTACCAATTATATAATTGGTAGTTTCTTGATGTTCATTATCTACCGATTGTGGTAGTAGCCCAAAATTCAAAATTTTCAAAAATCAGTGGAATTTTGCATTTCTCTATTGTCACAATCGGTAGTTTCATAATGTTTATTATCTACCGATTGTACAATCGGTAGTTTCGTGATGTTAATTTCCTACCGATTGTGGTAGTAGCCTCAATTCAAAATTTTCAAAAACTAGTGGAAGTTTGCAATTCTTTATTTTCACAATCGGTAGTTTATTGATGTTAATTGCCTACCGATTGTGATAGTAGCACCAAATTCAAAATTTTCAAACCTAGTGGAATTTTGCATTTCTATTTTCACAATCGGTAGTTTATTAATGTTAATTGTCTACCGATTGTACAATCGGTAGTTTCATGATGTTCATTATCTACAGATTGTGGTAGTAGCTCCAAATTCAAAATTTTCAAAAACTAGTGGAATTTTGCATTTATTTATTTTCAAAATCGGTAGTTTCTTGATGTTAATTGACTACCGATTGTACAATCGGTAGTTTCGTGATGTTCACTATCTAACAATTATGGTAGTCTCTCCATATTCAAAATTTTCAAAAACCAATGGAATTTTAAATTTATGTATTTTCACAATCTGTAGTTTCGTGATGTTTATTATCTACCGATTATGAAAGTAGCCCAAAATTTAATTTTTTCAAAACAAAGCAAAGAAGAGAAGAACACAGTCATAATCGGTTAAAAAAACCAATATTAAACTACCGATTATAAAAGGGCATATAGGTATTTTCTAACTACTATGACATCCCATAACCAAACCTATGGGATGGGAATAAAAAAGTCGCCCCTAATTCCTTCGGGGTCGCCTCTAAAAATGCTAGGATTACAAGTGGAGAAAAAAATTATAAATGGAGGAAAGAATTTTATCATCATTTTATCCGTATAATGTAACTTTAATATGCGGAATTGTGAACAAGATTTTTTTTTAATTTAAAAAAAGCATTCGGAGGTCGTGGATTTATAAGGAAAGTTGAGGGTTATTCTTCCGAAACTGTTTTTTCAATTGATTTACTGCGTGAGAGATCAAGCATAATTTGATCTCTTGAGCTAATTCATTCTCTCGAGGTTTGTTTTTCTAAGTATTTTGAAGTGGATGTATATGTCGTATGTTATGGACACATGAAAAACAGTGATTTCTCTAGCAATTTTATTTCATTTTCCCCCCTTTTTCCCCTCTTTTCTAACTAGATTTTTTTCAATAATTTTTGTGCTTCTATTATTTTAGGATGTTGACTCTTTAAAAATCATATACAAAAACTAATTAACGATAAGCTAATTCAATTCACGGAGAGTATCTTACTTGAGAGTTGAGAGAGGATTTATGAGAAGGCTAATCTGGGCTTTAGCTCGGATAGACCTTTAAGTTCACAAGTCTAAATTTCTTATTTATTTTTTATTAAATATGATGCTTAACCAAGGTCATAAGCCCAGGTCTGGAAAGGTTTGATAATAATTTTCACCCCGTGGATCTGTCTCTGATTTGAGTTGGTTTATTTTGATAGATAGGATAATTGGATCAACACAAAACAATATAACTCATGGTAAGGAGTGGCATAGTTTTAACAATTTTCCATATATCATGTTTACATATATGTCGGTGTAATCAAACTACAAGGTGATATTAATTTATTGCTATTTTCCTGTTAATTTATCCACACATTAAAATTTAGATAGTTATAACATGGCATTATTAAGGGTTCGTTTCGAGTAAGTATTTTATAAATTTAGGCCTAAGATGATTTCTAGATTTCAACCCGTCGAAAAATTACCTTACCTTATCTCATCTTACCATAATAAAGAATAGGTTGTTTCTTGGTGAAGCCTTTTTTTGGTGAAGCTTTTTTCTTATTAATATATCGTCTACTTATGAAAATCTTATAACTGAAAAGACATATTATGGAAAGTAATACAAAGAACTACTGAGGGTAAACATGAAATAGCGCGACTCAACGGAACGTGGTTCGAACCACGCTGACCAAAATTTTATCGATTTTTTTTTTCTTCAAATTATTTGTTAACGTAAATGTGACTTCTGAAACTCTGTTCTTTCATCTCTCAAACAATCAATGAAACAAGGTTAGGAAGCGTCTCAATTTTGGTAAGCGAGTTATTTCGACTTCGAGGGAAATCTTTTACACGGAAATCAAATCGATCATAAATAGACTTTTTATTTATAAAAGATCTCAAAATCATTTTCTTTTTTAAGAAAGAAAATGTATTAAAAGCAGCTAACCAACTAGATCGTTTGAGAGTCTTACAATATTTATGTCAGAGATTTGTAAAGCTGGTTGTTGTTGTAACATCCCATCTTTGTATTTATCAACTAATAAAGATAGATGAATACAATAAGGAGCAACAGTACTCCGATTAACACTATGCCCATATTTTCTTGCTTCTTTGGATAGAATATTCGCAACTCTATCAGCCTCTCAAGTGGCATATTTAAAACCTAATAAATTATCGCAATGAGTAGTAATTTTCTTCGCTTCGTTTAAAATAGATTCACACTGCCATAAAATTATGTTGCTTGTGCCATTCAAATACTCTCTTACAATCTCCTTCGATTCTAAACGCCGATATCCTTGCTTCTTTTGCCCAACTGGCTCCTTCAAGAGCTTTTGACTCTTCTGCACTGGATATAGTTTTGGGTCCTTCTCTTGCCCCTTCCATAGTACCTACATGATTATGAACAACAATAACAATACCTGTATTAGAATTAGCATCCAATTTCCAAGAAACATCCACATTAACTTTCAACTCATTTAGACCTGGAGAGATCCATTGAGGCTGTGTGTTTAATGTGTTTACCACCTTTGGAAACAAAACATTTAGGTTAAGAACTTAAGCTCTAGGCGTCCAGAACTGAATGTGCCTCTGAATACTAAGGGATGTCGTAATTGAGGAGTTAGCATTATCACTAAACACCCTATTACACCTCTCCTTCCATATAAACCAACATTATATTGCCGAGAATTCTACAAAAATGCCTTGAGCAAGTCCATTCATCCAAGAGAAGAAATGTTCCTTAAAAGAGGCGTCAGAATGAACTGAAATAAGAGAAGGACAAGGAGGCAATATCCAAATAAATTTAACAAAATGACATTTTAAGAATATATGTTCCAATATCTCATCCTCCTTTTCACAGGAAATACATCTTGAATGTGCTTTTCTAGTGTATTTATACAGAGTATAGTTAACAAGTAAAACATCATTCAAACATTTCCAAATGAACAGTTTCATCCTTTGCGAAACCTTATAGGTTCCATAGATTTTTCCAATTTTTTTTAAAATGCTTATTACTCCCCAAGGATATAAAAGGATCATTAAGTTTAGCATACATGGACTTAACCATGAAGTTACCATCCCCAGTTAACTTCCATCTTATTCTATTTTTATGTAACAAATTGTCAGATTGCATAATAAGTTGATATTTAAGATTTTAGAGATAATAATGACAGAAGGAAAACAAGACTGAAGATATGTCAGATCCATAAATAAGCATATCATCAACATACAATCAGAGAATTACACATCCAGAACTATCATGCTTACTATAGATACATTTATCAGCATCATTCACAAGAAAACCATATGACAAATCTACTTTGTCAAACTTCTCATGCCATTGCAGGGGAGCTTGCTTCAACCCATAAAAAGATTTTACCAACTTGCAAACCTTATTTTATTGGCCTGGTAATATAAAACCTTCAGGTTGTTCCATATATGTCTCTTTTTCTAAATCACTATTAGAAAGGCATTTTTGACATCCATTTGATGTATAAATAACTTGTGAATAGACACAAGTGCAATTAAACAATGAATAGATGAGATGCGAGCAACATGAGCATATGTATCAAAGTAATCAATTGCATGTTGTTGTGTATAACCCTTAGCAACTAGTCTGGCTTTGAACTTATCAATGGAACCATCGATATTCATTTTTTTTATTGAATACCCATTTACATCCTATAGGCTTGACGCCAAGAGGTAAATCACAATATATCCAAGTACCGTTAGACAAAAGTGAATGTTTTTCATCATTGATAGACTCTTTCCTGAAAATAGCATCTCTGGACCTCATTGTCTCAACATAAGTTTTAGGGTCATCTTTGGACCTCATTGACCCCTCTGGATAACGACAAATAAAAATGCATCCTTTTGAAAATATCCAACAGGATGTTGAGGAACTAATTTGCAATTTCATTCAGGAAAATAAGGCAAATCTAAAAAACTGCAAAGATTACATATAATGAATGGGCTACATACTACTTCAATAATGAAGAAGCCGCAAAAATAACAAGAGATTCAAAATTTTAACATTCAGATTCTAATCACCTTTTTGAGTGACACGTTGGCCAATTGCGGTGTTAATTAGAATCCCTAAATCTCTTTGGAGTTGAACACGATCAGGAGAATGGGGTTATTACAACTTTTTCAGAGCTTACTTCACATTCCTCATACCTTTGAAGTGATAATGGTCTCTTTAAACACTTCTCGGATGCATTTGAAGTTTCATCAGCGGATACAAGCGGTAGTTCTTTACCTTCGACACTACAAGGATGTGTGGCGGTTATCTCCTTTTTATCCCAACTTTCAATGATCTCAACAATTTCTTCCTCACTTTCAATTTCGATAACATCTGTAGGTAAAGTGTTTATAGCACCTTATTCAACTGCAAGACAACTTCCACAATGGAATCTAAATAAGTATTTTATTTTATTTTTGCATCATTTTCTGAACACTACTGGTGGTTATCGTTATAACGTGTGTTTGAAAAATAAGTTGTATATATGACCACAAGCTCATTATCGTTTTTCACGAAATCGGGCAATGACATACATAAGAAACTTGAATTGCATAAATTGGTAAAGAAGCTCATTTGAGTTTTGAACTAAGCAATGTATGGCAGAAAATAAATTATTCATGTATTACAGCTAGGAACATTAAAGTATCACTGAATCAAGGTCCAAATAGTATACCTCCTACAATTTTTTTTAATTTTTTTTTATCATCAAACCATAAGTATTTCATTCCACAAGAAACATTTACATGATGGTTTTAAATAGAAACAAGTACATCATAACATAAAACAAATACAAAGAAAGATACAAAATGTAAATAAATCGCGATGAGAAGGAGCGATCTACCACGATAGCACCCAAATCTTGTACTCTGAGATTGGAGAAGAAATGGTATTCAAAATTATAATTCGACCATTTTGGTAGATTATCTTCTTGGAAAAGAGATGCTCCTATGACAGAGGAGTGATATGCCCAAAATTCTTCATGTGCAGCGACTAACCCAAAGCATGGATATGTTTTTCAGATGAAGAAGAAATTGATCTTCTCTTGTGTCAAATCGTCGATGTACTTTTATCAAGAAAACCAAACAAGGAAAAATTGGTAGAAAAAAACACTCTAAAAGTGTAGATAAAATCGCTCAAATAGCAAAGATAAAAATCGCTCTAATAGCGAAGAAATTATTTAAAAAAAAAAAAAAAACTAAAAACAAGAAATCTTTGCTCAGATCTAGCCCCTAAAAGACTAGATCTGAGCAAAGGAAGAACAAGAAGTTGATGTGTTTTCTCTAGTTTTTAAGAAGTAAGAGAGAATAGAGAGAAGATAGGATTCAGGATTTTATAAAATTTATTTGGATGGTACTTAAGATAAGTGAGGATGGGAATTAAGATGGATGGGAAATAGGAGAAGTCCAGAATGTCAGATTTCAAATATGAAATCAATAAGCTGTCTTCTCTCGCGAAAGATAAGTTTTTGGTCAGAGATGTAACTACTATGACTACTAATATCATTATTTTAAGTAATGCAAAAGAAATAAGAAAAGTCAGGCAACACAAATTCTTATCAAAAAGAAAATGCCACAAAATATATGAGAATTTCTGTGTTATGAGACCAGCTAACTGGCTTGCTGACACCAAAAAGAAACACTAGAGTAAAAGAAGAACCATCCATCTCCTTCAAACCAAGTATCTAACACATACACAGAAACTAAGAAAATATCCATCCATAAATGTTTTCCACATGTTCTCCTTTCCATATGATCATGTAGAAAAAAAGACAGAAAACTGAACAAGCTTGCGGCAACAGCAGCTGGTTTGTTGTATTAATATAAGATTCCAGAAAGGGTTAATGTTGGAATCCAACTAGGTTCCAGGTGAGGTAAGTCTTTATAACGTCAAGGGAGATGTAGTCATTCAGGATTTTTTTAGAGGTCCAGCCTCTGGTTCCTTTACCGAGTTTAAGTTCTATTTTGTTAATAATATCACTCAGAGCTTTTGCACTCCCTTGAAAATAAGAAGCATCAATCTCAATTTTAATCTCATTACGAACATTAAGTTGAGGCACCAGACGCCTAATTGGGGTTAAAGAGTTGAATCTGTTCTCATTACCGCCTTTCTCCCAATGGAACACTTGAACATCGTCACGTGCAAGTAAATCAAACAGGTATTGAGGAATCGCAGGTTCTTGATCAGGGAGGATTCGGTAAACCAAACATTGCTTCTTGTTCGAAATGGCTAATGCTACAGGTTCACTGAATCTCCTCTAGAGTTCAACAAAAATAGCAATTGGGAAGGGAGGCTGTTTCTTGTGCTTTAAAAATATGTTGATGAAGTTGTTTGATGATGAGTTTTTGGGTAGCTCGAGATTGTTGATGAACTCAGCAACAATTTATTCATTAGATATTAAAGTCACTTTGATATTCTCATGATTGACTTGACTTCCTTCCTTGAAATCAACAACAAGTCAAAACTTCCTAAAAAAATTAAAAATATTTCTTATTCTCTTATATTTCATTTATTTGATAAATATACAATCTGTAAAACCCATGTCACAGATGCATGTATGCTTCAAAAAAAATAACCATAAATGCATATATATTTATGATATGATTAAACACTTTTTTTATGAAAAATTCTTTTATACAAATTTGCAATAATAATTATTTTCATTATTAATTGCATTGAACTAAAGAAAGATATTGTATGTATGATTTTTTTTTTCTTTGTAATTAGTCAAAGTTAGTATAATAAATAAGATATGATATTTTAGATTTGTATTTATATGTCAGGTTTTTATATAATTCTTTAAATATCAAATGTGTTTCTACAGCTCTTCAGGAATCTACAAATCTCTGTAAGACATTAAATAATAACTCTGCATAAATCCACATGATTTTATTCAATTCTTTTCAACTCTCAGAAAGTTATTAATTTTTGTGACTCTTTTTAAATCTCCACAAATCTATATAAGTATTTATTGAGTAAACCCCTGTAAGTGTAGTCGAGAATTTCGAGCAAAAGATTAGACACAGTAAAGCAAAATTTATGCTACAGATCAAAATTAAATTAGTGATATATCGATCTCAAACAAAAATATATCGATCCTTAATTTAGTTCTAGTGACCTTATATCAAAAGAGAAGGATCAAAGAATAAACAAGATAGTGATTATCAAGGTTCAACTGTCGTTGGTCAATCAAATTAATAATTGAAAACTAGAACTAAAATAATAGCACGATTCCAGTTTCCCACCAACGGTACTTCTAGACGCTTCTTGATCCCACAAAAGTCTTTAAATGAAGCAGACACAAAATCTTTCGCCTAATTAGGTTACTCTGCTCTTCACGTGAGTATTACGAATAATAGTACTAGTCATCTTCCCACAACAAACTACAAAAATGAAGTGTGTGTATTTTGGAGTAAGTTTGTAAGAAGAACAAACTTCACTATTTATAGATTAAGGTAATTTGGACACCAAGAAATTTCCAAAACCGAAAATATCAAGAGATATGCACTAAATACCAATTTTCGGTTTTGATTAACTTCAAACTAATATATCGAAATTTTTCATGGATGACAACTCAATATTAGCTAGCATACGAGTATACTTTACTAATATATTTTCTAGAGATATGCTTTAAAATTGGGAAATTGAAGACACATATATAAATTCCAAATAGATTCTTTGGATTGGTCCTAGTAAAGATCCTTGTTTAATAGATTAGTCCTCGAATAGATACTTTGATTCCTTTTTACTACGAAACAAGTTTCACAAATTTACTTCCTTAAACTCATGTAGTCAAACATAGTTTTCTAGGTATATGATCAACCAAAAGTTCAACACACGCACTAACAAGCAACGAATTGCAAAGATAATGTTATGTCACATATATGAAGCTCAAAAAGTAGACGTTATATGTCATATATCAAAGTTGTAAAACAACTTGTATATTCACAGTTTTAAAAAATTCTCCCACTATCTCACACGTTGGCCACCATTTTTGTGAATAAAAATCAAACCGTAATAGATTTGAAGCTAATATTTTGGGGATATGTTCCTCTTACAAAGTTCTACATGTCTACCAAAAATGAGTGTGTTCCGAAATGTTAAACTTCATAATCTACTGGTCTTGATTTCAATGGTTAAAAATTCGTTAATTTTCAACGGCTCATTTTCAAAGTAGTTGATGGTGGTGTTATACGTCTCGGAATACGCTCATTTTCGGCAGGAACATATAAAAATTTATAATATAAACATATCCGCAAAATTTGAGCTTCAGATCCGTTACCGTATAGTTTTTATTTACGAAAATAACGTCCCACGTATAAGATAGTGTGAGAATAAAAGTGTGAGAGGGATCCTTCCTCTCTCTCTCTATATATATATCAATGAATTCTTAGAGGAAGTAGGAAAATCATATAAGCTGGAATTTTCGGAACAAACAAATGCAACATACTTAGTACGGACTATTACACGTTAGACGTTGTTTGCAGGCGAACGTCAATGTCCGAGTAACCAATATTCATGTATCTTTTTTACAATCGGATAATTCCCTCATAACATTGTAAAATTAGAAACTATTTTAAGACCTAGCAGCTTATGAGTGATAGAATTTACCAAGTATTGTAAAATTAGAGGAAGTGCACCAGCAGGATCCAGATTCCCAACAATCTTTGAAGTAGCTACTGATATATTTACAAGCTTTTCTAGGATCAACCTTTTGAAGGTCACCAATTCTAATTTTCTTCCCCATGAGAAATTTCACTAGGAAATGAGTAACACAAATCCAAATAAATAAAGAACTTTATAAACAAAGCTTCAGCATACCCCAGACAAATTATCAGCTCCCATACACGTTTTGTAAACGCGGTGTAAGGGTTCCTTTCTTGAGCATGAATCGTTTCCTTCGCCATTCCCATTACTAGTTGTACATTTTCATCACTGGGTACTACACTCGTTGTAAAAAGTTGACAGACAAGCTGCAAACGACAAATGCACCATTATTATATTACATATTACAGTTGAGATTAAACGTAATCCGCAAATGACAAAAGGAATTCTATATTGAGATGCAAGATTACCTCTATGAGCATTGATTCTAGAGCGTCGATAGTTCCTTTCTCTTTACAAGTTGCAGTCATCATATAAGTTTTTACATGACGTGCGTCCGCTGAAGAGGAACATGAGAAATATGATGGGTCTTTTCTATGAGATATCTTAAAAAACCTTTGATTCAAAACTATTTCTAGAAACAAAAAATCAACTTTCTTTGAAACAAAAATATAAGCAAAAATACTTATGCTTCTGGTACCCAAACGCGTTGTTATAGGGTGTGCGGATGTACACTAAGAAGTAGCTTTTTGACTTTTGGAGGTGAAAAATCAATAAGTTAGTTTGATGATATTATTGTAAAACGATTTCCGAAATTATTTAAAAAGGTTTATTTCTTTTCACATTTTAATGATCTTAGTTTGTAACAAATTCACAAAAGTGGTCATGAAAAACTTCTACAAGGTTGTTTTAACACATAGATATGTGGTACATGATGCCACGTTGTCCGAGAATATTGGTCAAGACTTCGTTAATGGAGCTATGGGTCAGATTAATCAGTAGATGTAGAATTTGTATAAGGGTTTCTTTCGAAAGGAAGTGACCTTGCGATATATCGAAGTTCTAAGAATCTAATTTAAGAATGAATCTCTTCGAACTGATGCTCATTTCGGTCCCTTTCATTCGCCTTTTTCGGTGAGTGTAAGTGGAATAGAGTTTGAAAAAAATGGTAGCTTTCATTCAAGATTGAATGATGGAAAAACTAGCAAGCGATAAGGCTGGTGCTTGCTCGGTTCCTGCGGCAGTCTCTGATGAAACACCCCTTTCTCTAAAGTACGAGATATTAGATTTAAATAGAGCTTCATCATATGATACGAATGAATCATTTCATGCAATTGAAATGTCTCTTATGAAGTCTTTATATGTGTCAGATCTCTACTATGTTAATATGACTTATATTAACATTAACATAAAATAATAAATTTTCGAGACAAAAGCAGATCTTTTTGGTTATGGCCTTCTTCTCCCATGTTTCCTATGACAAATAAAATAATTTCAAGGATGTCTAGATATTCTTTCAGAAACTACTCAGAAATTAGGTTGGCGATATAATTGAAGAATGAGTTATAGAAGCAAAGATCTGTTAATTTTTCGTGGAGATTTTTTTTTTTTTTGCTATTAATTAACTTCTGGTGTGGAGAAGTGGTTTTGCTTCTCAAAAAACAGAATTCAATTCTAAGTTAAACGCAAAAAGTAATATGTTTGACAAATAGTTAACCTTTTCGCTTCTAGAAGTTAATCTCAAATTTTGTTATAGAGCATTTGGATACACATCCAGAATTAACTTTTTGCTTCTAGAAGTGGAAAAACAAGAAATTAGTTTGGGTATAAAATCTCAGAACGACTTCTAGAAGCAAAAAAATCGACTTTTTGTGAAACAAAATACCTTCACTTCTGACTTCTGCTTCTAGAAGTCGAGTATATCCGGACCAAACACTTCATAAGTAAAAAGAAAAAGAAAGACAAATTTGGTTCCGAAGTAGGAACAAGAAATTGGTTCCGGACCAAGTTCTCTCGTCTCTTCAAAAGTAGACTCCGTCCCCTTCCCCCATATCTCTACACTATACTCTCGAACTTCACTCAAATTCCCAAACCATCACCACATTCAGAAAAAAATTAGGGCGTAACACATCAAACCCCTAATCTCAATTCTTCCATTAAAACAGACTTGATGAAACTGAGGAAGCAATTTCTGCAACTTTTCAGTTGCAAATAAATGAAGTAAGTAACATTATCTATCACATTTCCACCTCTTTATTATTCCTCTTGAAATTTTTTTCATGGATAGTTACAGTTTTCTCAGTTCATCAAGATTCCAATTCCATCAACTGAAAACTCTGAACCCTAAAAAGCATAGAAATAGAAAACCCATTTACATTCCTTCATCAATTTCATGTAATTTTAAAAACTCAGAAAATGAAGAGAAAAAGAGAAATGGATTAGAATTACTTCAATTTTCTGTAACCTTATCTGTAATCTCTGCATCATTATTACCACAAGCTGCAAATGCAGCAGTGAAAACTACGAAATCAGCGAAACGGGCAGCTAAGAAGGTAGAAGCCTTATCACCTGAAGAGTTGAAATTATGGTCTAAAGGGTTGCCTGTTGTTAGTAATAGAATTCCATATACAGAGATATTGGATTTGAAACAAGAGGGGAAACTTAAACATTTGATTAAGCTGCCTTCGGGGAATTTGAGGCAGAAACCGGATTCAGTTCTAGTTGTTTTAGAGGATTCTAGGGTTTTAAGGACTGTTTTACCAACATTGGAAAGAGATGTGAAGTTTTGGGAATCATGGGATGTGTTAAAATTGGATACTGTTTGTGTTAATGCTTATACTCCTCCTGTTAAGAAACCCGAGTATCCCTCGCCTTATTTAGGATTTGTGAACAAGTTTTCGGAGTTTGTGATGTCATTTATGAAGACAAAGCCACTGTCGAAACGAGCTCTGGAAATTCAGATGGCGAGGAAAGAGTTGCAAATGAGGAAGAAGTTTGAGTTGGCGAGAGTGAAGAATGAACGGGAGATGATGGAGAAGGCTCTTAGAATGCAGAAGAAGACGGAAGAGAGGGAAAGGAGGAAGGAAATTAGAAGGATAGAGCAAGAGGAATCGTTGCGTCGGTCTAAGGAGAGTTATGAACGGATGGCTTTAGTTTGGGCGAATATGGCTCATGATCAGACTATAGCAGGATTTCTTGGGGTTTTCTTCTTTTACTTGTTTTATAGGGTTGTTGTGTTAAATTATAGGCAACAACAGAAGGATTACGAGGATAGGTTAAAAATTGAGAAAGCCGACCGTGAGGAGAGGCAGAAGATGAGGCGATTAGAGAAGGAGATGGAAGGTACAGAGGGTGAAGAGGATGAGGTTGAAGGTAAGGATGGTGATAAAAATCCTTATATGAAAATGGCAAATCAGTTTATGAAATCTGGTGCTCGTGTTCGTCGAGCGCGCCATAAACGATTGCCCCAGTTTCAGGACCGAGGTGTGGATGTGAAGTTTACAGATGTTGCTGGGCTTGGAAAAATACGACTTGAACTTGAAGAGGTTGTGAAGTTCTTCACACATGGAGAGATGTACAGAAGGAGAGGAGTAAAGATACCAGGTCAGATTACATTGCTCGTAATTGAGTGAGAAGCATTTTATTTAATGGAACTGGAAATGTCTGCAGAACCCATATTGAAGTAGACATTTCATATTAAAATTAACAATCTGTCAAATGCTTTCTCATTTCTTTATTATGATAATTCATACGCCAAAGTATCATCTGGCAGGTTAGCTGCTGATAGTTTAGTCTGGCGTCTCTTTTGCATTTGGTTTCAGTTGGAATGTTGATAAATTCATCTGTTGCTTATTCAGGTGGTATACTTCTTTGTGGACCCCCTGGAGTAGGGAAAACTTTGTTAGCAAAAGCTGTAGCTGGTGAGGCTGGGGTGAATTTCTTTTCGATTTCCGCTTCTCAGTTTGTGGAAATATATGTTGGTGTGGGTGCTTCTCGTGTGCGAGCATTATATCAAGAAGCGAGGGAAAATGTATGCCATCCCCATTTGTCTGAATTTATCCTTGCTTAACATTTTGTTGGAATCTTTTCCTTGTGCATTATTGCTTATTTTGGGTAGAAATGATGTTGATGCACCATTATTTAGGCACCATCTGTTGTCTTCATTGATGAAATTGATGCCGTTGGTAGAGAACGTGGTCTAATTAAAGGTTCTGGTGGACAAGAGCGTGATGCCACTCTTAATCAGGTCAGTAGAAGGATATTGATAAACTACTTTTATTGGTTTTATTAAATCTAATTAATATCTTAACATTTATTGGGTTATCTGAAAACTTTAGCTCCTTGTATGCTTGGATGGGTTTGAAGGGAGAGGTAATGTCATCACTATTGCAGCCACAAATAGACCAGATATTCTTGATCCAGCACTAGTTAGACCGGGAAGATTTGATCGAAAAATCTACATCCCCAAACCTGGCCAAATTGGTCGAATTGAGATTCTGAAGGTACCAACTCCTCACCAGTTCTGTATACAAAAGCTTTTGCGTACAAAAGTAACAAGACTATAAGTAATACCAATTCTTGTCTATTTTTTGACCATGCTAAGTTTACTTATTATTTTCTGCTAACAGGTGCATGCTCGTAAGAAGCCAATTGCTGAAGATGTAGACTATATGGCTGTCGCTAGTATGGCAGAGGGAATGGTAGGAGCTGAGCTAGCAAATATTATTGAGGTTGCTGCCATTAATATGATGCGTGACGAACGAACTGAGGTATAAAACTGGCGATCTCATAAATCTCCTAGTTATAGTGAAACTGTAGCATTCTTATTTTTTCCAGGCCCTGCAAGTTAATGAACGGAAGATGTTTTAGCATTTTCAGTGTATGTTGGCATACGTTTCAAGTGTCTGAGGTAGACATCAATGAAACCCACATTACGTTACGAATGTTGATATTCTAGAAGCCAGTTACTTGCATTTCCTTAAAAAACCAAATAGAGTTACTCCATTTCGTATCTGCATTTCTCTTTTTATTCTTCTCTGACTGAAACATAGCTGTAGGCCTATATTTCTCAAGCACGAATTTCAGAAGTTTCTTCATTTTGATTAACTAATCATGCTATCGTTGAGTGTACCTTTATAAGCCAACAGACAATTAGAGAATATCTATTAATGTTATCCAACTGTACGCACTTGTCCTGTTCACTTGGCTTTTACACTTGACTTATCTTAATTATGTATGTAGCTGATAGTTTACCTAATCGGCATACTACCAATTTCCCATCTAAGATTCTGCTAAGCGTATCTAGTACTTCCGCAGATTACAACTGATGATTTGTTACAAGCTGTACAAATAGAAGAAAGAGGAACACTTGATAGAAAGGATAGAAGCCTAGAAATGTGGAAGCAACTAGCTCTCAATGAAGTTGCCATGGCTGTGGCGTCTGTGAACTTTCCAGATCTGAAGAACGTTGAGTTTGTACTGTGCTGAACTCAGCTCATATTTTGTTTTTCTCCTTGAATTGGAAAACTGAATCCTCTAGTAGTGTAACGGAACTCCTTTATTTTAATAGGTCACTATATCACCTAGAGCAGGCAGAGAAATGGGTTATGTCCGGGTGAAGATGGATCATTTGAAATTTAGTGAAGGAATGCTTAGGTATGATTTCATTTCTGATGCAACTACTGCACTTCCATTGCCTTTCTGCTATAAGGGTATAGACATTGTAATCGTAGAATTGATCAAATGAGAGCTGTAGCTGGAGGATTTCTCAGCCTCAGGAAGGGGTGTGCCAGAAGCACATGCCCTTCATTTGGGTAGTCGCCACATTTCTTGGGCTATTTATGCAACTTTTTCGTCTCAAGTAGTTGCTAATCATCAGATGCCATTTTGCACAATGTCTCCATGTAGTCGACAATCTTTGCTGGATCATATTACAGTTCAATTAGCACCTCGAGCGGCAGACGAGATTTGGTATGGCAAAGATCAGGTATGATAGCTTCTTTCCTGGTCTCTTGTACTATATTACACTAAATTGTATTGATAGGCTTACGCCGTTTTGATAATGCTAAGGTAGCTGTTAATACGATGCACTTGTAAGATTTAACACGATGAAATATTTCAGTTGAGCACAATTTGGGCAGAAACGGGAGACAACGCCAGGTCCGCTGCCCGAAGCTTAGTCCTAGGTGGTCTTACAGATAAACATTATGGGCTGTCTGATTTTTGGGTTGCAGACCGGCTTGATGTATGTTGCACTCATCTCTTCTCCATATATTATTCTGTTGTATAACAATGTTAGTTGGTTAAATCCCCTATTGCATAACATATTGCCAAATTTATATATCAGGACATCGATTTGGAGGCCTTGCAGATTCTTAACACTTGTTATCAACGTGTTAAAGAGGTAAACCTCGGTTCTGTTGGATATGTTTTCCTTATACTATTCCTGCTTAAATTTCTTTAACCAGTAATGAACCCCATCTTTGTTTAAATAAATGTATCACAGATCCTGGAGCGAAACCGAACACTTGTGAATGTCATGGTTGATGAACTCGTTCGGAAGAAAACTCTTACTAAACAGGAGTTTTTTCGCCTGGTGGACCTACATGGTGCACTCGAACCAATTCAACCTACTATCCTTGACATCAGAGTTGCTAACCGCAAGAAGTTACAAGAAAAGATGATGCACCAGATGGAAGTATCACAACAGAGCAGCATGTGAGACCGAAGAAGTAAAAGATCACCAAAAAGGCATCAAGTCCAGTTAGTAGGATGAAGCTTCACAACGACCAACAGGTTCGAAGCAGACATCGAGTACCATCAATGAACATCAGAACCTGGGTTGTACTAAATTTTGTATTTAGGCATTTCAGTTAGTTGTTATTTTGTCAATACTTTTTTTTCTTTTTTCTTTTTTGTATTCTTGTAATCTTGTACAGTTCGCTGAACGGCGGGAACTGAAAGCCGGTGACACCAGAAAAATCAAAAAAGAAGAGCAAAATAAAATCTAAAGGAAAACAAAAATTGTAGTCTTGACTCATTTTTCCAAAATGTACCTCAAGGCACCATTGGCGCCACCACCACAGTGCGGCGGTGAATCAAAGATATCCTCTGCAATCAGTACTTCATAGATCACAAAAAGAGTGTATGCCGAGTGTAAGAACCTGATAAGCTGGAACACATCTCGAGATTGTTCTGTATAAAGTATAAACTGCAGAAACCAAAAGCCCTAGATTTTCTTTAAACCCAGAAATTCATTTTCTCTACCTGAATCGAAAAAATGGGATCTCGATTGAAGAAGAATTTCAACAAAATTTTCCCAACAGAGATAATTTCAGACATCTTAACTCGTTTACCCACAGAATCAGTATTAGAATGTAAGTTAGTCTGCCAAACATGGAAGAATCTCATTCAACATCCATCATTTCCCCAAATGCACTTGGCTCGTCTCAATCATCCAGATTCGATTGAATCAGGTAAGTTAAGATATGTTTACTTGAAAACGGATTATGATAACGGTGATCGTAATAAGCGTAAGAAAAATCTTGCCTATTTTGAATTCAATGATAACGAGGATTGGAATTATGCAAAACCCATTTACAGAAAAATCAATCTTAGAACTGGATGCGAAGCTTACATCGTTATTGGTTCGTTTAATGGTTTGATTTGTATTTATGGAACTCAACCTACTATACCTTTTACTCAATCTGATGCTCGTGGACCTGCTATTATTTTTAACCCAGTGACAAAAGAATACGTTGTTCTTCCAGAATTTGATTGTTTACCAGAATATAATACAAAAGGTTTTAAACCGATTAGACATTTTCATGAGGCGTGTGGATTTGGTTACCTTGCTTCGACTAATGAATACAAAGTTGTTAGGATTTACACGGTACGGGGAGCACTTAATTCTGTAGAGGTCGAGGTGTACACTGTTGGGAGTGGTAAAGGATGGAGACACGTTGGGAAGTTTGATTTTGGTTTTAGATTTTACACAGATTTTGATCAGACACATGGTGTGTTTCTGAATGAATGTCTTCATTGGAGGAATGGTTCTGGTATTTGATTTGGCTGATGAATTCACCACCTCCTATGCTAACGGAGACAGATGATGACTGTAAGGTGTTAGGGGTATCTGGTGGTGGGATTTTATATTATGCTGTTCGTCAATCCTTTGGAGGACGTAACTTTGATGATGTATGGCTGTTAATGAAGAAGAGTAATGATCTTGTAATGAAAGAACAGGAAGAACACCAGTCATGGGGTTGGAGTAAGGTGACTAGTCTTGAGCAAAGCGAACCTTTCGCATTTATAGAGAATGCCAACATCATTTTACGTTACGACGAAGGCACTATCAAATTATTTCGCTCATCAACTTCAACCTGGAGAAACCTTGTAAAATTCGGTGCAATATCTCATCAAGTATTTCCACACAAGCATACCTTAGTATCATTGAAAGAATTGGGTGAAGAAGGTGCAACGAAGTCACAGGGAATTAGTGGACAAATCAACTGTTAGAAACTGGTAAGTTTCATTTAGCTTTTTGAAGTCATATACATATGCTTAGATGTTTAATTGGGGTTTATTTTGAGATTGGTTAACAAGGGACCTAATTATTAACCTAAAACTATCGACAGTTATGTATAGTACCTGCGAATAGTTTGTATCATTAATCCCAACTTTTTTTTTATATGCAGTCACACTTCATTACTTTGTTAATTGCATTTGTTAGTCGCTTGACCTAATTTTGACGGGAGAACGTGATGCATGCTTTAGTAATTTGTTTCATTCATTGATCGGATTCGAATGTGAGAACTTTCGCATTAGTACAAGTTATTCTGTTTTCGTTCTTGCTTCTTAGTATGTTGATACTTGATAAATAACTATCAGGATCCAATTTGAAGCTTTTTAGATAATTTTCCTTCCGATTATGGGAGTTGACAGTAGTGCACACAATGTTAGTGTTTAATTGGAAGTAATTTTAGTAAGCTTCACATCATTAGGGAATCTCATAAAGCATGGTAGGTATTCTGAGTACCAAAATTGTAAGGCTTTGACCTGCATTATTATTATCATCATCAGTATAATATCTGCATCGGTAATCTCCTAGGAGGAAAATATCTCCAAGGATCCAGCACTAATCCAATTGTCTTCATAGGTGATAAGGCTTACATTGGTGTTTTGTTTAGGTTGGCTTGTGACTGGATACGCTGTCTTCTGTTGTTGTTTTTCTTTTTTCTTGTGAACAGAAGTAGTGCTGTTTATATTGACAGTACTGATGACGCAGAGCAGGTTAACACTGAAGTGGTGTAGGATCTGTTTCTGCTATTTGTCCTATCATGTTAGAACTCTTGTCAGAGTATATTAATGCTCTCCTGTATCTCTTTTCTATAACGAGTTTTATATCAACTTCTCCAAATGAATTCATCATTTACACCATGTTATCATTTTGGTGTTTCCTTTAGTTTCAGGAGACCCAGAATCCGTATGCCACTGAACACTCATAGAGTCGTAGTTTGTGAGTTTTTGAGAGGTGAACTTTTCTGCTGACAAGCAAAAAAGGAGAATAATCTGGCAAGGGTGAGGTAAGTGTATAACAATATGATGCCTGCTTTCTTAGTGAGATTTAGAATCTCCTCATCACTATTACAGGTTTTGTGGAGTCTGTATAACCTGTTGCTTTTTTGATTTCTGTTTTAGCTGTGTACTGCCTTTGTTTAAGGGCTGTTTGTTTGTGGGTTCCCTTCTTTGGGGTTTCCTTATTTAGTTGGTACTTGCTTTTTTCTGTAAGGCGCACTGTTGTGCTTTCTTATAATGTTTTGCCCCTTGGCTGTTAAAGCAAAAATCGATTAAGCCAAATAAAAAGACCCTCTGAACAACTAGTTTTGCCTTTGTTCATCACTATGTGTAAGAAGATTTGTTGTAATGATAGATAACCAGGTGGCTAGGGCATATGGTTAGAGATATTAGCGGAGTATCTATGCAAGTTATTCTGTTTGGTTCTTACTTCTTAGCATGTTGATAGATCATAGATAATTATCAGAATCCAGTTTGAAGTTTTTCTGATTTTCCTCCTTTTCAATGTTGGGAGTTGCAAAACTGCGCCCAATGTTAGTGTTTAACTAAAACTAATTTTGGTAAGCTTCACAGGTCACACACACCAGTAGGTAATTTGATTCATAAAGCATGGTAGGTATTCTGAGTACCAAAATTAAAAGTCTTTGACCTGCACTATTATCATCATCACCAGTTTACTTTGTTATTAACCCTAAACAGAAGTAGGGTTGTTTAGCGTGTACTTTATTTAGTTTCAGGAGACCCAGAATCGGTATGCCTCTGAATACTCGTAGTTTGTTCACAGTTTTAGAGAGGTGAACTTTTCTGCTGTCAGGATAGCAAAAAAGAGGAGTAATCTGGCAAGGGGTTACGTAAGTGTATGTAATATGAGGCCTGCTTTCTTTGTGAGATTATTACAGGTTTTGTGGAGTCTGTATAGTTCGTTGCCGTTTTGATTTCTGTTTTGGTCCCTTCATGATCTTAAGCCAAATGCTGGCTCATAGATAGGCTTTTATGCGGTCATAATCCGATGCAGTCAACTCTAAGGCCTGTCCTTTATTGCACAAAACCCAATACAAATCCAACCGGTTCTCCCATTTTTGTATTTAGGCATCAGTCATACCTTACCAATAGTACCCTGTTGTAGGGCATACATGAAAATTTCTGGGCATACATAATTGTTTTCCAATCTAGGGTGACTTTATAAGGGGTGCCTAAATGGTAATGCAATTACCTATATACCCTTAAACAATTAAATTATAAATCTATCCTTACCTTAATATAAAAAACTTAAAATCTAAAATCAAAATCAGTTTCTATCCTAAACATCTCTTCTTCTTCCTTCCGCTCAATCCTCGCGAACCGTCTGACAATTTTTTTTTCATCTCCACAATTAATCGTCGATTGGTAAAAATTTGATCCTCGATCAAATTCAACTATATAATGATTCGCACAATGCAAATAGTAGGAAGTAGGCGTTCTGAATCCTCTTCTAATCCATCAATTGAAGAACAAATAGAAGACGAAGGTGCAGAAGCTGAAATTGAACCAAAAATTCAACCGACTGAAGAACCAACGCCTGAAATGAGGATTAAAAAGTCTTTATTACAAACCCATCTTTTCTTTTATTGTTTATGATTGATAGAATAGGTTTAATTGGAGAAAAAGTTGGTTTTTAACGATCACAGATTGATGTTCGACTGATAATTGAGACGAATTATCAGTCGAACTGTTCATTGTTTTTCACCCTGAAGGTGCTTATGAACAGTTCGGGTTATAAGTTCATATCAATTATCAGCCGAACCTGACACCATTTCTCCAGGTTCTATTAATAAGATAGGTTCGGCTGATTCGATAGTTTGTTTATAAGCTGAACTTGTAATTTAAAATGGTTCAGCTAGTTCTTTTTTTGGTTTATAGGTCGAACATCTAACTTGATTTTTCTTCTCAAAATTAATGTTTGTCGTTTTAGGCTTTAGACGTCTTCTTTATGATGTGGAAGATAATATAAATGATAGAATGTAGTGTAGAGAGGTGATAAAGATTGAAAGATCTCTTCTTAAGGCTTTGGATTTCTTCTTATATAAAGCTCTAAAAGTTAGGCTTTATAATCCTTCCGGGATCGTATTTTCTTGAGATAAAAGTCAAATTGGTATCCAAATATGTCCCAGAACAGTGTCAGGTTCGGCTAATACCTTGCCAACCTTTCCCGGCCGAACCTTAGAAGTGAAATTTACCCCAGGTGGTTGTCAGGTTCGGATGAATCGATTAGATCACTTTCAAGCCGAACATCTCTCTGTAAACACTTTGAAAATATTGATTTACAGGCTCTAGGTTCGGCCAGCTCGTGCTGATGAGTTATCAGCCGAACCTTCCCTCTGCAGACTTAAGTCTTTCGATCTTGTTTTGGCCATAACTTTTTTGTCCGATGTCGGAATGACTTCATTCTTTTTGCGTTGTGTTTGTCTTTTCATTCTCTGAAAGTTGAAGATAAGATCTCCTTGATTTTAATGAGTTTAATTGGGACCATGGTATTTTCCATCATTAGACTTCACTTTCTTAACACTTTTAGTAATTTTCACTTTTTTTGTTTGATTCATCCTATGAAAAGGCTGCACAATAGAAAACATATGTAATAAAAATACTAACCCCTAAATGTGCATGAATTTAAGTGTTTTATGGAAAATTAGTAACATGTTCGGCTGATATGATATTTTGAATATGAGCCGAACTTGGAAAAATATATGGTTCGGCTGATGCGATATATTTAGAGTGAAAACCGAACCTAACTCTCAGGAGAAGGCTCGGCTTGTAATGAATTTTTTATATTAGACGAACATTTAACTAGTAACTAGGTCGGAAGTTACAAACTATAAATTCGGCCATAACTATTGTATTTCGAGTAAGCTGAACTGTTCATCTTCTGTAGTATACAAGTTAGGTTCGGCTAATAATTTCAAGCCGAACCTATCTCTGGTTAGCCGAACTTGGGTGAAAAAAATCAATTTCTTGATGATTTCAACCTACATAAATGAAATCAAACATAATCTGGAAGTATACTTGTGTATTGTTAGCATTGGGTTTCTTATCGTTGTATTCATCTTCTGGATTTGGCTCATAAAAATACAAGTTTTTCCTCACTTCCCCTTCTTCTTCTTCTCCAAAAAACGTAACTTTTTTTTTCCACAAAAATTATCATCAACACAAACTTTTATAACTTAATTATCTTAATCACTAATCATTTACATTAAACATTAAACACTAATCATAATTATTCATTATTATTAACACTAATATAGAAAGGGTAAATTTGCCATTACCAAAAATATTTGGTTAAGAGGCTATTGGATTTATTATTTCCAACCCGTTTTTATCTTTATTCAGTATGTTTTCTTGTATGCCCTAAAACATGGTTCTACCAATATGAGTTGACATCAGTCCATATATCTATACAGAAGCTAACATCAGTTATCCACAGTTTAATAAACCTAGAATGGTTTTGCTAAATTTTGTAGCCCGGCTTGCTGGCTCTGATACCCGGACTGTCACAAGGGTGCAATTTTTAGACTCACCACCATTGGCGCCACCGCCTCAGTGCTGACATAACTTTAATCAATCCCAAGCATTCTTAGACTCACCACCATTGGTGCCTCCATCGCAGTGCCTAGCCGTTGCAACTTGAACATCGTAGCTCACAGTAAAGAGTGTATGCGGAGTGTAAGAAACTGATAGGCCGAAACACATTCAAAATTATGGTCTCCGCTATGTATCTTATTCTTCCCGTTTCTTGTATGGGGATCTCTGCAAACAAACACATATCTCGAAATCGTTTCTGTATAAAGTAAACTGCGAAAATCAAAACTCTGAGAAAACCCCCTAATTTTTCTTTAAACCCTAAAAATTCATTTTCTCTACAAAATCCTTGCTTGATAAAAAAAAATGGGGTCTCGATTAACAAAGAATTTCAACGAAAGTTTTCCAACAGATATAATTTCAGACATCTTAACTCGTTTACCCACAGAATCAATATTAGAATGCGAGTTAGTCTGCCAAACATGGAAGAAACTCATTCAATATCCATCATTTCCCCAACTGCACTTAGCTCGTCTCAATCATCCAGATTCGATCGATTCAGGTAAGTTAAGATATGTTTACATAAAATCAGATGATGATGATGATGGTTTTGATCCTAATAAATATCTTTCCTATTTTGAATTTAATGATAATGAGGATTGGAATTATGCAAAACCCATTTATAGAAAGATTAATTTTAGAACTAGATGTGAAGCTTACATCATTATTGGTTCGTTTAACGGTTTGATCTGTGTTTATGGAGCTCAACCTGATATACCTGATAGTACTCAAGGACCTGCTATTATTTTCAACCCAGTGACAAAAGAATACCTTGTTCTTCCAAAATTTGATACAAAAGGTTTCAAATCGCATTTGGCGTGTGGATTTGGTTACCTTGCTTCGACTAATGAATACAAAGTTGTTAGGATTTACATGGTAAGAGGAGAACCTAATTCTGTAGAGGTGGAGGTGTACACTGTTGGAAGTGGTAAAGGATGGAGACACGTTGGGAAGTTTGATTTTGGTTTTAGATTTTCCACATATCCTGAGCATACACATGGTGTGTTTCTGAATGAATATCTTCATTGGAGGAATCATGTAGGAGGAATGGTTCTGGTATTTGATTTGGCTCATGAAAAGTTTGGTCAGCATATTTCACCACCTCGTATGCGAAGGGGGGCCAATCAGGAATTTAAGGTGTTAGGGGTATCTGGTGGTGGGATTTTATATTATGCTGTTTGTCAATCCGTCCGACAACGTGACATTGATGATGTGTGGCTGCTAATGAAAAAAAGTAATGATGAACAAGAAGGACACCAGTCATGGGGTTGGAGTAAAGTGACTAGTCTTGAGCAAAGTGAACCGTTTGCCTATTTTGATGATAGCAGCACCGTTTTACGTTATGATGAAGGCACTATCAAAGTATTTCGCTCAACAACTTGGGAAAACCTTGTATATGTTAATGCAATATCTTGTCAAGTATTTCCACACAAGCATACCTTAATTTCATTGAAAGAATTGGGTGAAGAAGGTGCAATGAAGTCACAGGGAATTAGCGGACAAATCAACTGTTAGAAACTGGTAAGTTTCATTTTGCTTTTGGAAGTCATAGTCTTATGCTTAGATATTTAAATGGGTTTTATTTTGAGATTGGTTAACGATGGACCTCATTTTTAACCTAAACTATCGACTGTTATGTATCAATACATGCGAATATGTGTTTGTATCGTTAATCCCTACTTTATGTGAGTGTTCTTTCATACGCAGTCACTCTTTATTGCTTTGCTAATTGCATTTGTTAGTAATTTGTTTCATTCATTGATCAGATTCGAATAAGTATATGCAGGTGAATGGTGAAAGTGAGAGCTTTCGCATCAGTACAAGTTGTTCTGTTTGATTCTTACTCCTTAGTATAGTATGTAGGTAGATAATTATCAGGATCCAATTTGAAGTTTTTCTAATTTGCCTCTGTCTATATATTGGGAGTTGCAATAGTGCTTGCAGTGGTAGTGTTTAACTGGAAGTAATTTTAGTAAGCTTCACATCAGTAGTGAATCTCATAAAGCATGGTGGGTATTCTTAGTACCAAAATTGAAAGACTTCGACCTGCACTATTATTATCATCAGTATAATAGCTGCATCTTTAACCTTTTTTGATAAACTAGGAGGAAAATAACTCCATGAATCCAGCATTAATCCTACCGTCTTCACAGGTGACAGGGTTTACATTGGTGTTTTGTTTTGCATGGCTTGTCAGTTGTTCTCATTGTCTTTAGTTGTTGATTTTTCTTCTTCTTGTGAACAGAAGTAGGGTTGTTTAGTGTTTACTTTAGTTTCAGGTGACCCAGAATCGCGGTATGCCTCTGAACACTCGTAGTTTGTTCACATTTTTAGCGAGGTAAACTTTTCTGCGGACAAGATAATAGCATATCTAGTATGACTGCAGAAGGTTCTATACAAGAAGGCACAAAGACTGACATTTCAAATGATGGTGGTACAGAGTAATTAGCTCAAGGTGCTTCATCGTAAATCTGTCTGTGTGAAACACACGTATTGTACTCTCTTAAAATAGCTGTCTTTGTTAGTTATCTGTAACGCAACTTTAATTTGAATTTTAGTTTTTCAGTTTTATCTCTCTCTTCTGTAAAAGTAGAGAATGTAAGAAACTCAGATTTGTTTTGTTAATGGAGATGATTTAATAATGTTACTATGGTATCATTCGGGTGAAGAGATTCCTCTTTTGATTTTCGATCCTGCTTCCTGCTGTTCTTCATCGCTCTGTTCCGATCTTCGTCTTTGATTTTCGGTTTTACAGATTTCTTTCAATCTCTCCTTCAATCTGAGTTGTATTTCACTTCATCGATTTCTATTTTACTTTGATTTTAATCTTTGTTGCGTTTTTCATCACTCTCGTTATTCCTTTTCAGATCTGTTTCTACTTTGATTTTTCTTTTCAAAGGAACCTACCAAAATTGCATCTCTACCTTTAAATACAATCTCTCATATCATTCCTCTAAAACTCAAGGATGATAATTATCTTGTCTGGAAAGCTTGGATCACACCTTTGTTTAAGAGATTTCAAGTTCAAAAGTATCTCGATGGATCATTTCCTTGTCCTGCTAAATTCACTTCCGGAGTTGATGAGAATCGAAATGTGGTTAATCCTCTATTTACTGATTGGGAACAAGAAGATTCAACTCTCCTTCTCTGGATTCAGTCTACAATCTCTGACTCTGTCATTGGTTATGTTGCCGGAGCATCAACTTCTCAAGGTTTATGGATGAACATTGAACGAAGATTTTCAAAGGTCTCAACAACTCATGCGATTCAACTTCGAACTCGTCTTCAAACAACTAAACAAGGTACCAATTCGGTCTCAACTTTACTTGCTGATCTCAAAAAGATTGAAGATGAACTAGCTGCCGCAGGATCTCCGATTTCCGATACAGAAATGGTTGTTGTTATTCTATCTGCGTTATCCAATGATTATGCTTCATTTGCAACTTCAATTCGCATTCGTAATCCTCCAGTTAGCAGTACTAAATTGCATAATTTGCTTCTCAGTGAGGAATTAGTTGTTAATCAGCGTATTGCATCTGATAAGATTGAGAATGAGACAAAAGCCTTTGCAGCTATGAGATCTTCACCGTCTTATTCTTCTGGTTATTATCGTGGTGGTAGAGGTCATAATCATCGTGGTGGTCGAGGTGGCAGAGGTTTTCCAAAAAAAATTCACAGATCAAACACCTTTTCTCCACCGGCTGATAATCGGATTCCTTGTCAGATATGCATTCAACCTGGTCATAGTGCTCTTGAGTGCACTCATAGGATGAACTTCACTTATCAAGTCCGTGCACCACCAAAGAACATTCATGCTATGCTTGCAGCTGCTTCAATTCATGATGATGATTCCTCCTGGTATGCTGACTCTGGAGCTAACAATCACATAACTTCAGATGGTACCTCTTTGGCACATTCTTCTCCCTATGATGGTTCTGAAGTTATTGCTACATCTAGTGGACAAGGTATGACTATTACCTCTTCTGGTAATTCTGTTAAAACTGTTGGTGATCATAACTTCCATCTAGATAACATTCTTGTAGTTCCTAATTCATCCCATAACTTGTTATCAGTTCACAAGTTCACCTCTGATAACAACTGTTCCTTAACCTTTGACTCTCATGGATTTTATGTGAAGGATCTGACCTCGGGGAGGATTCTTTTCCAAGGGCCTCATGAAAATGGCTTGTATCCAATTCATTTCACCAATACCAACCATCACATCTCCACTGCCTCATCACCTACAGCATTCTCTAGCATCCTTACTACAAGTGATATTCTTCACAAGCGCCTAGGCCATCCATCTTTCCAGACTCTTTAACATGTTTGCAAGTCTTCTAATATCAATAATGTTGCTAAGCAACCTGTCTTTTGTAATGATTGTAAGCTAGGTAGGATTCAAATATTACCTTTTCAAATGTCTTGCAATAGTGCCAGTCAACCTCTAGAGTTGTTGCACATTGACCTTTGGGGTCCTTGCCATACTGCTTCAGTTAGTGGTTGTTATTACTATGCCAATGTAATTGATGACTCTCAAAATATTGTTGGATTTTCGCTATGGCTAATAAATCTGATTTTAAAACTTTGTTCATTACCTTTGTTACTCAAATAGAAAATCTACTTTCTTTTAAGGTCAAAGTTCTTAGAACAGATGGTGGAGGTGAATTTTTACACTCTCTTTTCAAATCATTTTTAGCCACAAAAGGAATTTTTCATGAATTCACCTGACACACACCTGAGCAAAATGGTGTGGCTGAAACTAAGCATAAACATCTTCTAAATGTTACTAGAACTCTTCTTATTCAGTCTTCTTTGCCAACTAAATATTGGGCTGAAGCCATTCATACTGCCAACTATTCTATAAATAGACTTCCCACTAAATCACTCAAGTTTGTATCTATTTTTGAGTTTCTATTTCATAAATCTCCAGACTACAATTTTCTTAAAGTCTTTGGCTGTTCTTGTTTTCCTTGGCTGAAACCCTATACTACTACTAAGTTACAACCAAGAAGCAAGCATTGCATCTTCTTAGGTTATAGTCTTAATCAAAAGGGCTACATATGTCTAGACCCCACTACAGGCAGAATCTATATTTCAAGACATGTCTTGTTTAATGAACAATCTTTTCCATATTCATCTTTCTTTCCATCTCCCACTATAGCCACTGTTTCTCCACTTGCATCCATTCCAATTGCTCCTTATTCATGACCATTTGGTTATGATTTGCCATTCTTTCCTGAAGACTCAGCTTCTTCTCCTTCTTCATCTTCTCATATTACCTCAGTTTACAATACTCATACTATGACCACCAGAGGTAAAACTGGAATTTTTAAGCCTAAAACTTTACTAGCTACTTCTCACAAGTTTCCGCTGCTTTAATTGCTAATTCTTCTCATCCAGTTCCAACTTGTTTTTCCCAAGCTAACAAAATTCTGGAGAACTGCTTTATCAAATGAACATGGAGCTCTTATGGAAGCTGGTACATGGTCTATAGTACCACCTGTTCCAGGTCAGAATTTAGTGGGGGTGTAAATGGGTATTTATGATCAAATATAAGGAAGATGGGACTATTGATAAATACAAATCCAGGCTAGTTGTAAAGGGCTATCATCAGCAATATGGCATTGATTTTGCAGAGACATTTAGCCCTGTGGCTAAACCTACCACCATCAGACTCATATTATCTCTTGTTGTCAACTTCAACTGGCCTATCTCTCAACTTGATATATCAAATGCCTTCCTTCATGGTGACTTAGAAGAACCAGTCTACATGGAAAAACCACCTATATTTCAGGATAAAGAGCACCCTCACTATGTGTGCAAGTTACACAAATCCATCTATGGATTGAAACAAGCTCCTATAACTTGGTATGCCAGATTATCCAATGTTCTTCTTTCCATGGGTTTTGTGTCTTCATTTGCAGATACTTCCTTGTTTGTTCAGAAAGTGGGTAAAAGGCTTACTATAGCACTTGTGTATGTAAATGATATTTTGGTTACTGGCAATGGTGGTGCTTACATATCTACATTTATTTCTGCATTAAATACTCACTTTCCTGTTAAGGATCTTGGTGCTCTTCATTATTTCCTTGGACTTGAGGTGCAAAGAAGCTCAACTGGTATTTTTCTTTCTCAGTCCAAGTATATTCTAGATCTTCTCAAAAGGACAAACATGGTTGGTTGTAAGCCTTGCACTTCTCCTGCTGCAGCAAATGTTCAGCTAACCTCTGAGGGTCCCTTATTACCAGATCCTTCTATATACAGATCCCTTGTTAGTTCTCTCCATTATCTAACTTGGAGCAGACCTGAAATTTCATTTACAGTTCAGCAAGTCTGTTAGTTTATGTCTCAACCAACTTCTCATCATCTAGCAGCTGCTCAAAGAATTGTCATATATCTTAAGGGAACTTTTGATCTTGGTATTTGCTTCACAAAAGGTCCCATGACACTTCATGGTTACTCAGATGCTGACTTGGATGGAGCTGTAACTGATAGCAGATCTATTGGGGGTTTCTTCATTTATTTTGGTTCCAATCCTGTTTCTTGGTCAGCAAAGAAACAAGCTACTGTCTCTAAATCCTCTACAAAATCAGAATACAGGGCCTTAGCAATTGCTCCTGCAGAATCAGTATGGATTTGTCAGTTATTAAAAGATCTGCATTTCTCTCTTACTGCACCTGATAGACGCATTTATGTGTCTATTTTCATCTCTATTGTGCATATTGTTAGTACCCATTTTTGTACTAATTTTGGTATTTTATCCCTTTGTAGGTGTTTTTGGAGAAATAGGCTTTTGCGGCGAAATTGGCTCAAAAAGTTGTTAAAGACACCTGGAAGGACATTTGCTATTCGGACTCTCATTTTGGATAAGGGGTAACCCATTTCAAAGCAGCTACTAAACACAGACCGGGACTGGATAAGGGGAGGTCACTTTCTTCTCAAAATTCAAATTCTGTTTTTGGCGGGAAAATATAAACACATTCTGGCAGTTTTGGTGGTAGTGATTTGGAGGAGTTTGAGGTCGATTAAACCTCTGATTTTCATAAGGTAGACTCCTTATGGGTTTAGGAATCTAACATGGGTGTTGAAATCGATTAAACTGGGCTCAATCGATGGATTTTTATCTCAACAACAAAATATGGAAAGTCACGTGTGTGACCGATTTTAGGAAATTTTAGAGAGATTAAAGGCAAGATTTTCTTCCCAAAGCTTGATATCTATCTAAGGAAGAGTTTAGAATCAAAAGGAAAGCTCAGATACGCATGGAAATTCTAAAACAAGAAATTGCCGCAACTTTGCCGTGAAGAGAAAGAAAGAGTTTTCGGAAGATTTTGGAGAGATTTAATCAGTCTTTTTGATATAAATAGATTATTTGGGTCATATAGAAGGGTGTCGAGAGTTTGGGGCGCTGAGAAGGGCTGAGGAGTGAGAAATCAAGACGAACAGAAAGCTACCTGCTGCTGTTTTCTGCTGGTGCGGAGCTGAAGAACATGGAGAACATAAGACGCACACAGAACAGTCGCGAAGAACACGAAGAACTTCGACCCACATCGAACCGTCGCAGAAGCAGTCTTATATTCAACTACGAAACCCTTTTATCGTTTACGTCTGTACTTGCTTAAGATATTCAGCGACTTCTATCTTCCTTGCAAAAGGCCTTCTGTAACTACAGTTCATTCTCTTCAATAAAAACACCTATTCAGCCATGCGTTATTATTTTGAGCGTGTTTTCACCATGAAGAACTAAAACCCAACATTGGGACGACGGAGGGAGTCGATTTTCATCATATGGTAAATTTAATTTATTATTTTTATGACTTTTGCATTAATTTAAAATTGAAATATGATTTGAATTAATTAGTTGTCATTTAATTTGATGATGTATGCTTAGCTTAAATGTTTTGATACATCATGCTTAGGATTTACAACTAATCTTTTGAGAATCTACTTAGGAAAAAATAAGAGTCACCATATCATATTTTATTTGGGTTATAATTGTTGAGAATAAATAAATTGAACCACATGCATGAGAATTGGCCAAATCCTTAGTCCCAATACATCTCGCCCATTGTTTATAATTTTTGTTTATATATTTTTATTAAATTTAAAAACTCGAATCTTCACAAGTCCGAGTGAACGACAACCTTACTTACCACTTTAAAACTACATCAATTTTTGGCGCCGCCGACGCGGACTTGTTTTTAGGGTTTTTAGATTTATTTTTATTATTTTTGTTCTTCTTTACGCGTTTGGTATTTTTCGATTCTTTTCAGATTTGGAGCGGAGCTAAAAGGAAAGGAAAAAGTGTTATAAGAGGAAAGCATCGCCAAAGAAGGAAAGAAAAGAGGAGTTCAAAGGAGTGAAGAAGAAGATTTTTGTATATAGTTATTTTATTTTTTAGATTTTATTACTTTTTATTTTTAGAAATTGTAAATAGGGTTTTATTTTTATTCTTTTTTTTTTTTCTTTTTTTTTTGGACTTTTTTTTTTTAATTATTTTTGGACATTTGGACTTTGGGACATTATTATTTTTAAAACCCTAAGGAAGGGTTAAAGGTTAAATATAAACTGTTTGCAGGGAAGGACGACAGTTACGATACTGTCTCGGCCCCTCGGGTTCGCACACTTACATAGGAGTTGGTGGCCCGAGTCGACTACAACCGATTCATCCCCCGTCTGGTGTGGGAGGTAAGCTTCTAAACACCCGCGAATCCTCTGTTAGCGGGTTTACTGTCTTCCTTAAGGTGCATATATGCTGAGGAATTGAATACGGACATTTATTTTCCTAGTAAAGAGCAAGGCCTGTCCATATAAGATAAGAGTTCGGATTTCATCACCGTTCTCTTCTTGCCCGCTTTAGGAAAACGATACCAAACACGATCCAAGCCTAAAATCTTGATTAGAACGAGACCGATAAGGTAACGAGCTTGTAGGAAAGTCGTTTGAAAGGACTGTGTTGGATATCTTGTTAGCCTAACTCAAAGTTCAAGAAGATTACTGTAAGTCGATTAGAGCTTCCTTGTAACCCAGGGAAGCATTGCCAAAGAGGTGGGGGTATCAAAGATCCTCTGAGCTTCCCCTACTTCTCTTCGACTTACTTTATTCAGATCGTTCTAGAGAGGTTTTCTAAAACTATACCTAGTTGCCTCTTGGAAGGATAGAAGCTGGTCTAGAAACAATCTAAGGGAGCCATCATGCTTGTTGTTTGCTAGATTTTATAGGTTTGATTTGGAGTCAACCTTGTTTGTGATTGTGTAGAATTCCCTTGCAATTAAGAATGTCGAACTGGTATGATAGAAGCCAATACAATGAATATCCGACTGAGTTTCAAAATGGACATTATTCACACTACGACCATAGTGTAAATAGTGGTTGGGAACACCAACCCTTTGAAGGTTATGGTTCATACCATGGTGAGCCCAATTACTATCCACACATACACCGGTCATACGAGCAAGAAAATAAGGATTATTATAGTGCTAGTACCTCGTCTTTGGACAATACAATCAAACTGTTGAAAACTAGTCCTTATTATGATCCTTCTGTTCCTATTTATGATCCTTCCGTATCTTTAGAAGAGTCTCTTAAGAAGTTAACTGAGCAAACAAATAGGTTTATGTCGGAATTGAATAGACAAACTGCACCATTGAGAAAACTTTCTATAGAGGAATCCCTCAAGCTGATGGCTGAGACGAACGAAAGACTTGCTCGAAATAATCTTAATTTCCAATACAGTGTTTCCAATAATACCCTTGAAAATAATGATAGTTATTTGCATAATCAAGATGACGAGGTTAGAATTGGTAACACTACATGTTTAGATGAGGTTCAACCATTTCCATGCTATTACAATGATGATTATGATGAGGATAGTATTAATGAAGAATCTGAAATATGTAGGCATAGTGATCAGGAATTTGTTACTCCAATTGAGCTGTATAATGATAATGTTATTTCTAGTTCAAATCCAAATAATTGTAATAATTATTCACCTATTCAAAAGGACGAGGATTTGTCTAGAGATATCCCCGGTTTAGACGATGTAGTTTTTCCTTTTGATTACGAAGCCGATAGTGGTTTAGAGGAATGGGTTTATTCTGAAAATGCTGTTTTAGAGTCTAGCGACTTAGAAACAATAGTCTTAGACAAAGAAGATGAACTCGTAGAGATTTTAAATTTGAGTGAGGATACATCACCTGAGTATAACCTAGAAGAAGCAATTGACTATTTTTAGGATTCTGATGATCTAGAAATTAGGGAAATTATAGCTAGTCTATCCAGAGACACCCAAAACTCTAAGTTTGGGGGTGATTATCATTCTCCATGTGCCTTACCTTTAGCTCTTACAAAGATCCCTCACTTGGGACTTGATATCTGT